>CAJNIZ010025769.1:53612-73158 GCA_905231905.1 Symbiodinium pilosum | reverse complement strand
GGGTTTAGGGGGTTTTTGGGGTTTAGGGTTTAGGGGATTTTAGGGGTTTAGGGTTTAAGGGTTTAGGGTTTTGCCTTGAGGTTTGGGATAAAGCCCTGTAATTACTGCTGCTTTTGTGGGTGAAGTTGGTTCCCTCTTCGAGAAGCAGACAGGTGTGCGTGTTCGTACGCACAGGCTCCCCAAGGTTCAGGTTTACTCAGCTGGAGCTTTGCACCGCAATTTCTTGTTATGTATGTTTCTCAATCTTCAGGGCAGGTTGGCGGGGACAACAGGGTTTCAGGATTTGGTTTCTTGACACGCTTGCAACATGGCAGCTATGGAGGGTGGAGAGGGCCCGTCCTTTTTTTTGCGTACCTGGTGGCGATATCACCAGTCGTGTGGTGGTGTATCAAAACAGGGCTGTGAGAGTGAGGCAGGGCAAGGTTACTGCAAGGGAGAATTTTTTTGGCGCGCCAGCCCCTAAATCCCAAATCTAAACACTGAATCCGAAGCCCAAGAACCCTGAAGTACACGTCCTGAGGCCAAGGCAATCTCGGTGCGCTGGAGGACGGTGGGCAACCCAGTGCCAAACCTAGGCGCATCATGTGAGGGTCTCTCAAAGAATAGAAATTCAAAATGATAATGGTGGTAGCGGTATTTTTGGGAGGAGAATACCCTAAACCCTAAAACCCCAAACCCTAAAGGATGTTGGGTGGGCTCTTAGAGGGGCTCCAGAATGTCTCGAGGATGAAAAAGGTTCCCACTCAGAGTTGCACGGGGATCAGAATGAGAAACTGGTCATGGCAGATGGCAAGCAGCTCTCGAACCCCCAAAGTAATAGACCCTTACTTGGGGGGGGGGGTTTCCCAAAAGTAGTGGTATTTTTCAAGGGGGCTCTATGGCACGGATTTTGGTATTTTGGGGCCTATGTTGGGGTCCCCCTATTTTGGGGGAACTACCACCTCTCACAGGATTATCCAACAAATTGGAGACAGCTGCAAGCACACAGAAGGGATCACGTCCTTGGCCTGCGCAGAGCTGGAACGCTCATTGATTGAGGGTTGAGGGCCGTTAAGGGTTGATAGCATTATAATTTTACTCATTCTACTCCTGCTGCAACTACTTGCTTTTGCTACAGTTCACACTTTTGGCATACGCATCGGCCCTAAACCCTGAACCCAAAATAGTAGTTTCCATTTTCTTTTCCATCATCCCAATAATATAACCCCTATATTACCCCAATATATGCCCTATTATATAGTAGTAGATTCCATTTTCCATTCTTCCAATACAATCCAAATATATACCTAATGTAGACCCATGACTAATAAACCCCCTCCCCATAATGGGGATTATAATAGGGATCCTAATATTAAGGCCTTTAAAAGGAGGGGGTTTAACAATCATGGGTCTACATTATGCCGGACAGTGGTTTGATCTAAGGCGCGAGCAAGAGTAGCCGGCCAAGGAGACCACAGAAGGCCAAGTGCTGGATGTTACGAGTCTAGGGTTTAGGGTTTAAGGTTTCAGGGTTTAGGGCTATATTGCGGTTATATAGGGGCCAAAGGGGTTTGGGGTTTATGGCTTAGGATTCAGGGTTTTGGGTTTAGGGCTTCGGGTTTAGGGCTTGGGGTTAAGGGTTTAGGGTTTAGAGCTCAGAGTTTAGGGCTTAGGGTCCGGATATAGGGTTCAGGGTTTACGGCATGCCCCTATTGGGAATGCGAAAAATTCTGCATATCCTTACTTTACGAGAGCACCATGCTTCCCGGGGAAGAAGGTCGTGAGGGTCATGCACCTGCAGTTGTGTTTCGTTTGTTCGGTTTCTGTAGAAGTTGCCTTGAAATACTTTGTGGAAATCACATAGATGTGCCGGAAGTAGCCATCATATCAAATGCTTGGATATTCCAATGCTAAACCCTAAACCAAGAACCCTGTCCTGCCCACCCACTGTCCACCTTGATTCAGAGGATCCCACATCCATCCAGAGTCAGCGATTGGATGTATCCAAGTTGTACAGGGTGCAGTTAGGGTGTTTTAAGCACATGTTGACCTAGTTTTGATGGAGCTTCTGCTTTTGCATTGTACAATTTGCGTTCACCTGGGCTTGAGGCTTCTAGATTTGATTGGGTTCAGCGCACATAGCTGCTGCTTTTGCTTGGCGTCCCACAGGTTACTTTTGCAATCTTCCGCATGCGTGATAGCAGTGAAAGTGGCAGTGGTAGTGGTAGTAGCCGTAGCAGTAGCAGTAGCAGTAGCAACACAAGTAGCAGTATCAGCAGCAGAGGAAGCAGCACTAGCAACAGCTCTAGCACTAGCACTAGCAGAAGCAGAAGCAGCAGGAGGAGGAGTAGGAGTAGGAGTAGGAGTAGTAGGAGTAGTAGGAGTAGGAGGAGGAGTAGTAGTAGTAGTAGTAGTAGTAGTCGTGGTGGTGGTGGTAGTAGTAGTAGTAGTAGTAGTAGGAGGAGGAGGAGGAGTAGCAGCAATTGAAACGTTAGTAGAAATAGTATTTCGATAAGTGCTCGTAGCGGTGGGAGGAAGAAGTCAAAAAGGGTAGAAACAAAGGCATCATGAGTTTCCCATCCCCCAGATCCCTCTGTTGTGAAGAACAGTAGGCAGCCGAATCCCCACAGAGCAAGGGCCTCACCAGGCATCATCTAGCCATTATTGTACGGCGCTTGGAAAGGTCACTGGCACCCCGTAAAATCCTAGTCCCAAGTCCTTAGAACTTTCAGCACTACCTAAACAGGCGGACTTCGACTCTAACTTCGGTGGCCTTCCGGACTTTGATGACAAACCTGGCTTCTTCGGGGGCTCAGGCGCGGCCGTTTAATTTAAACCCAAAACCCCTTAAACCCGATACCCTGAACCCCTTAACCCTAGACCCTAAACCACCCTAGGGTTCAAGGGCTCACGAAAAAAGAGCTGCCTGGACCCCTGAGAAGTATGCAGAATAGAGGCTTTACTATGGGTTTTACATACTTGTGGGGTCTAACCCTAAACCAAAACCCTTTTGAGCTCTAGGTATGGGTTTGTTACTTTTTTGGATTTGCAGGTTTGGAGTGTAAGGTTTGGGGTTGACTTTAGGGTGGCAGGTTGGGAGTTTCAGGTTAGTAGGTCTGCGTGTAGATAAAGTCGATATGTGTATGTATATATACATATATACACATGTGTTTGGGGTTTAGGGTTTAGTCCCTAAAAATTAGGTTTGAGGGGTGAGGCGTGAGGGTGTGTAGACAAGGTGACAACCACATGAACAAACAATGTTGTCGCTTGTAGGTGACTCTTATATGTATGCATCGTGCCTTCTCAATTCGAGAACAGGGAACGCCCAACATGCTTGTGCACGAGCCATGGTATCGGGGCACCGTCAGATTGCAGGAGAGTTTCGGATAAGTGGTTATGACCTGAAGCACCCGAGTATTCTCTCCTGCCCGGACCTGCCTCTCGGGTACGTAGTTTGTCTTTTCTTCTTCGTGGCATCGGTGTTTGACTTTCTGACCTGCATACTGGATATTTGTTATCCTCCCCCAAGACTAGCCTTCATCTCCATACAGCACGTCTTCAGAAGGACTGTACTGTAATCGTTCTAGGGATTTTGTTGTGGATGTTCAAGACAGGCATCACAGCAAGCATCCGCACAGTTGCACTTTGTGGTAGCCATGCTGGTAGCAGCCACCTCCTGCCGGTTGTGCGTGGTAGTAGTGCGATGGGGAGCTTGTGAGTGAAGGGGTTTATTTCAGCGGTTAGATTATAGGGGACGATGATAGGGGTTATTAAGGGGAATATTAGGAGTTGTAGACCATAACCTCTATAATCCCCTATATATTCACAGCTTCCATTTCATGTTCCATTTTCTTTTCCATTTGATTCTCCACTATTAAGGGGAATACTAGGAGTTTAGACCGTAAGCTCTAAAACCTAATCCCCAAATCCTACACCCCAAACCCCAAACCCCAAGGGGGACACTGGGAGTTTAGACTAGCTCATATAACTTGTAAACCCCTTTATCCCTTTATATAACCCCCATAAACCTCATAAACCCCATGTGACCCCTTATTTTTAGACTATGGCTCATGTAAACCTCAGAGAGCCGATATGGCCAGGCTTTGCGAGCTTCGGTTGAGGCCAGCTAAGCTCTGTTTTGTTGCAGCTCAGGGTTTAGGGTCTAGGGTTTGGGGTTTAGGGTTTTGGGCTTAGGGTTTAGGGTTTAAGGTTTCGGGTCTAGGGTTTTGGGTGAGGAGTTTTGAAAGCTGCTGCCAATCAGCAGCTTACATTTTCTGACATCGAGCCGAGATTCAGTCTGTTAAGTTGGAAGCGGTTGGGTGAAAATGGGTCCAATGGGGTCCCCAATGTGCAAGCAATGAAAATACTTATCTTCACCCCCCAGAAAGCCTTCAAGAGCAGGGTTTAGGGCTTAGGGTCCTGGCGGCCCAGCAGTTGTGCCACACGGAAGCTGTAGCATGCACTCAGATAGATGGCCTCACTGTTTGGAACCCCAGGCTTTAGCAAGTTCAATGGTTTGTCGATCGTCCCCGTGTTAAAATCTAGCTTCCGCAGCCGACGTCCATTCTACCACCCAAGTATGCATGTATATATATGTATATATAGGTATTAAACTCCTTGTCACAATCAGTTTATTCCCCCCAACCATAACAAGCAAGAAACATTGGACACCCTATTTCCGGATACCACCATGTTTGCTAAACCCCATCATGTACATGTCTTTTACGAAGCAGAGAATCAAATCAAATGCAATTGCTCCTCAGTCGCGCATGTGCTGTATTAAAAGATAGCAATGCCGTATTATGGAACTAAAGGACCCTAAGGGTCCAAGTACCCAATAATCATATACTTACCCAAAACCTGTACTAGAATTACTATTACCCTAAACCCAAGTACCTAATTATTGGATACTTGGACCCTCTAGGGGAAGCTTAAACATATTAGAAGCAAGGGGAGCCGAGCCGATTTCCCTCCCAGCCCCACCTGAATCCCCAGAGCCCCAGGGAAGGGCTCTGTAGTTGCACAATTGAGCGGCAGGAAAAGGGAAGTAAACAAAACACATTTTTGTTGGGCGGAAATGTAAAAATGCGGGACAGGAAGCATTGGGTTTTACAGCACAAGCAGGAGGCATTACACGAGGAGGGGGGGTACGGTTGTGGGGGCGTGTAGCTTAGGGTTTAGAGCTTAGGGCTTAGGGTATCTTAGGGTTCTGGACCTCTCCATTTCCTTGTCAGGACACAAGCAGAGAAGTGAGAAGCTCGAGCAAGAGCTGCCTTGTGTTTGGTAGATAGGGGGGCTTCTCAAAACGATGATTGGGAATAGTTATATAGGGCTCTATATGTATATATATACATACATGCATGTATATATGTGTATGTATTTTACCTCCATCATGGAGAATCAAACATGAAATGGAAATTGAGATGATACAGTGGATTTTATGGGGTTTAGGGTTTCCCAAGTTTAGGGGTACTTTTGGTGGGCCGCCATAGTAAGGATTATGGAAGCTACAGTTTAAGAGCCCAAGGCGAGCATTTAGACGTGACCCAGGTCTGTTTGCTAGTGCATCCGCTCAGTACTCACTTAGGACAGACAATTGTAATTAATCCCCTCATACTAATATCACATACCCCCGCCCCCCACCTAATACATAGATGTGGCCCCCAGAATGTAGGGTCTCTGATGGGTGGATATTTAATAATATCGGGTGGTGTTTAAGATTACTATGAAGGGGTTAGGTTAATCAACTGTAAGTCCATGTGCTAGTAGTTGCAGGAAGTCTTGAGTGTATGTGCTCCTCAGGGTTGCTGAAAGTTGCATGGTGATGCTGGCCAGACCTTGCAGTGAGTCTCTTGGGGTTCCAGCCTAAAGTATCAAGTCTAGATGAGCTATAGCCTAAACTCCTAGTATCCCCTTCCATAACCCCCTGAAGTAGTCCTCTATGTAACCCCTCTGTAAGCAGTTTAGACTATACTACATATGACAGCAAGCATCTCTTCAAGAAGCCTTTTGAAAGCCACATTTGCTAGAAGCCACACTGTTTAGCACTCTCCCGCGCGAGAAAAAGCTCCATGTTTAGCGTCCTTGGACTATTCTCTTGTTTTGAAGCAGTGAACTGTCAGGTTGAAATTATGCCCTAAACCCTAAACCCTAAACCCTAAATCCTAAACCCTAAACCCTAAACCCATGGCATCCTCCAAGAGTCAGGGTGCTCACGGCGGATACCCCTTGGGTCTTGCCAGATTGCGTCGTATTCCCCAGCGAGAAGATAAGTGCCCTGATCGTTGTTTAGAGGGGGCACATTTGCATTAGGTGAGAGGGGTAATATTAGTGCTATAGGATTATGGGTTATATAGGGTATATATTGGGGTGATATTGAGATAATGGAAAATAATTAAGTGGAAACTACTATAATGAGTTATATAGAGTATACCAGGGATTTGTCTGCCAGGCCGGCCCGGCTTCGCGAAGATTTGAAGACCTCGGAGGAAAGGCAGCGGACTAGTTCTGAATCGAAGACTTATATGGGTGGTTGTCAAAATTATGGTGCCTTTTTGGGTACCCCAAATATTAGGCGCCGTATTATAATAGGGATCCGAAAGGGGACCATAATTTTGACAACCACCCATATGTCGCCAACAGTATGAGCCCTTTCGTATGTTAGGGTTCCCAGTGCGGAGGGTTGCGAACAGTGGGATTGTTGCAACAATGCTGAAATTTTGCACCATCGTACTAAAGGTGCATACCTCAAGGGAGAGGTCCCGGGTACCCGGCAATGTTTGACTGGCGGAGTGGGCCCAAAGACCTAGCTCAAGAGAAACAACAAGGACAACGACAGCAGCCACAGTGACAGGAATAACAGCAATAATGACGATAAGACGAAGATTCGTAGTAATGGCAGTTATATCAACATTGATAAGATTCATGGCATGCCCTTAATTTTTCTCCATTGCTGAGCATGATAATAAACTCCCGCATCCCCTAACAATAAACATTCCCCATAATACATAATGGCACCATAGGGTTAAGGGTTTTGGGTTTAGGAAGTTTGCTATCAGGGGCCGGGGGGGTTACTATTAGAGGAGGGCATTGTCTTAGGAGTGAGTCATGCATCATCCAGATGCGTGCAGCCTGTTGGGTTCTTAAGCGCACGATTTACAATGCAAGGGTAAGCCATAGAGATCATTTAGTGGTTAGTGGGCCTGAAATGTAATGTATGGCCTAGATGATTACCAACATTCTTCCCTGGATTCCTTGGTATAGGCTAGGTCATTTTCCCCTTACAGTAACAGATGCCACAATTGCTGATAGGCAGTCATTTGTCCCTTTCAGGACAGTTACTGTGAGGGGGAGTGACCCAAGATACAGGGTGCTATGTAACCTCAATATATACCCTAGTATACCATAGTAGTTTCCATTTTATTTTCCATTATCCCAATATAACCCCAATATATACCCTATATGACCCCAGGTATCCCAAATGATGTTGGTGTTCTTCAAGCTTCTACATAAATCTTCCGGGCCAGCCATTTAGTTGAGGCCTTTGAAGATAAGTGAAGGAGACGCCGACGAAAAAAAACATCAGGACTATGCTGGCTGAAGAGCCACCTAGATCTGAAAGCCTAAACCCTTAACCTAAACTACTGTACGTAGGGCCCCAAAAATCCGTAAAGCAGATGCTCTTCTGCATGCTGTTGAGCTTCGAGTCGGGGCAATGTCAGCCGAACCCAGGGCTTTCCCTCATTTGCACGGCAGCAAGCTCCTTGCGATAGTATCTGAACTAGAGTCTACACTCCTGAAAGGGGATAATATAGGGATTATTTTACGGGCTGTTAAGGGGGATACTGGGAGTTTGGACGATAGCTCATTTCAACCCACAGTAGGTCTGCCTTATTGAAGAAGCTTGTGGGAAGCAATGAGAACAAGCCTTCCTTAGTTGCAGCCCCCTTCTGTACAGCCACCGCTGCAGTTTCGATGTTGAATGGTTTTTTCACAACTAAGTGTAACATATTCCAAACACGTTGAGTAATGCACAGACACAAGCTGCGTAGCTTGTGGTCAACAGCGCCACGGCTGATAGATACATGAAACCATGATAAGCACAGCAATGCAAGCGGTTAGAGAGTTATCAGGGCGGGGGAAACAAACAGTTGTTGGAGGCGATGGAGGGCGTGGTATGTGCCTGGCTTCGAAACGACCTCCGCGTTCATGACAACGGCGTGCTACATCAGGCTACGGGCATGAATATCATGATTAGCGGCTTGGAGATATTAGTTATGAGTGGTATTGAGTGGTATATACTCGTTCTTCCGGGCAGTGTAATAATTCGAGACAGATGCCCATATAGGCCCAAGTCCCAAAAAGGCTTCCCTTGTTCTCCGCCACATGCAAGCTTGCCGAGTGAGAGTGGTGGTCAGTAAGTAAAGCCTTGCTAAGCTTACCTGGTTGTGGGGCACTGTGTGCATGGCGAAAACTGGCCGGTGGAACGTACTCCCTTTCGCCCCCTCTCGCATCATCCTGGGGGGGACTGTAGGTTGCACGCTGGAAGTAGAGTGGTATGATAAGTTTTCCCCGGTGAGCACCTGCAACCAAAATAATCATGGGATGATAGTACAATCATAGAAACAATAATGGTTGAATTATAGCTCGTAATACTCAGTCTGGTGAACGGCGTAGCAGTGACATAGCAAAAACAATCGCATGATGGTGAGCGCAAGAACAGGATCATAATGACGACAGCAATAGTATAGTCTCGATGATTCTTCAGGAGTCCACGCTTCTTTGTAGCAACAAGTTCTCTGGGGCATTAGCGCTTGAGCAGAGTCTTGTAGTGGACGCAAGTTGGTATAGGAAGGGCTTATGCGGTTGAACCTGAATGGTCAGTTCAAGCTGACAAGTACCCCTCGTTTTTGGACAGGGTCGCCCTGTCCAAAAGGAGGGTCACAAGATTTATTTCCGGTTTTTAAAGTGCCCGCGCCTGGCAGCACGTCGCGGAGTATGAATCACGCACGTGTCATGTTTTGGGTGGCTTTTCCCGCCGCGCGCCTAGCTAGTAGCAGTAGCAGGGGCAGCGGGGGGGGCTCGAACAATTAAACCCCAAACCTTAAACACTACAGTAGTTTCCACGTCAGTTTCCGTTGTCTTTTCCATCCCTCCATAACTGGAGGCAAAATCCCTAAAGCGTAAACTCTGAACCACAGGCTGCGGAACTGGCGTCCAGGAAGAACCTGCGAGTGCTTCCCGTGTACGTTCATTTCTCAGTGGGCCAGTCTCGAAGCCCCAGGCGTTCTCAAAGCTGTCGTGTGGTGCATACGGGAGCTTCCAAAATTCAGGGGTCTCCATGATAATCATCATGCTATTTTGGGGGGGCCTCTTTGTGGAAGCCCCAGAACGCCTTAAATAAGATCTGAAGCATGAGTTGGCTGCTAGAAAAGAAGGCCGCAAGCAACCTCGCCAGCTGACCAATGTTGCTCAGACGTTGCTGCAGTTGGGAACCCAAACCCTAAACCCCAACAACTAAACCCTAAACCACAAAAACTAAACCTAAAACTCCAAAAAAAACCAAACATTAAGCCCTAAACCCCTAAACCCTAATCTGAGGTGTTCGATCCGCGTTACTTCCAGCGCACGCGATACAAGACGCTGAGAACAGGCAGGGAGCTGACGCAACCATGGATAGATCCATGTTATCGGGATGTGGAGGTTCCTCGAAACAATTTCTTAAGAATCCCGATAAACGCATACTCCCTCTTAGAATCCCCATCTATCCCTTTGGGTGTCTAGGGGCTCCTGTTGTGAGAAACTCCCATGTTGTAGTGTGCATGGGAGAGTCCTCAGGCTCCACCTTTGCATCAAAGCCAATTTGTTTTCGAATGGAAACTTTCCAGCTTCCGATGTGGGGCAGGGTTCCCCAGATGAGCTATAATCTAAACTCCTTTAAGAGGCGTTACATTGGGGATTTTTTAGTGGAGTACTATAGGATTAAGGGGGATACTGGGAGTTCAGACTATAGCTCAAATCTGGACCCCATATCGCCACAATGTTGGGACCTTCAAAAGACGACTCCTAATCTATGGAGACTTCCATGTCAGGGGTCCTTCGGGCACTATTCCTGCTGCAGTCAGTGCGGGCTTTGAAGAGACAGCTGCGTCGCGTCGGTTCCGACCTTCTCGTCAAGGCCGAAACGGGTACTTCTGAGCCATAGTTCTATTGACTTGGAAGGGAAATCACAGTACGCACTTGAAGCATTGTTATTGGCTTTGGTCTTACAAGATGCAAGAGGTGTCGCGGACACTTGCATCCCTAGGAGTAGTAATTAGTAAAAAACAGTTTTGGGAATGTAGGGTTACATGGGGGTTATGTTGGGGTTATGTTGGGGTTATATTGGGATGATGTAAAAGGAAATGGAAACTACTAATGATTCAGCTGTGCAATTTGATGACATTGCCACATCGGAGTGTTGTCCACAAAGGGTTTGCAGACCTGCCGCGGCTTTGCTGCATAATCTGGGTTGCTGTTTGCTGTTATTTAGCGATAATGGAGAATCAAATTAAAAAGACAATGGAAAATGACATGAAAGCCAGGGTAATATAGAGGCTTAGAGGGCCTAATTCAAGTTACAATATGGGGGAGACCATATATATACCCATTATGGTAGCTTGATTTAAGTTCCCTAGTAGCAACCCAGTAATACTCTCTGCTCCCAATCGTAGTCAGCGTGGCAGATGCCGGTGACTCTAGCTTGTGTCTTCGCGTCCAAGTGCCCAAATAGTACATATGAGGTAGGGCTTGAATTCTGGTTCTTGGTGAGGGCAAATCATCGGGGGTTCCATAGGAGTATTGGTGAGAGCACGCATTTGGTGTGCACGTTCGGGGACCATGAATCAGAATCCTACTGTATATACCTCCTCCCACAAGAACTATGGAGGTTTCCCAAAATTAGGGATACCGCCTTGGGGGTCCCCATACTAGGGATTATTGTTATTGGGGTCTAGGTTCGGGTCCCCTTGCTTGGGGAAAGTACAATACTTACACAGGGATCTTCTTCCTGGAAATAATATATTCCAGGTTGGCCGACCGGAGAAGGTCCTTCCCACTCTCATGAAGCTGGGCAGGTGTTACTCCACTCGGGTTTTGGGTTTAGGGTTTAGGATTTAGATTTTAGGATTTAAGGTTTAGGGTTTACGGCTTAGGGTTTAGGGCTGTAGTTTCTAAATAAGGTTCTAAGTAGACCAGCCCCAATCAGGAGACTCATAACCGCAATTCTAACCTACCTACTAAGTCCCCGAACCCTCAAGTAGGGATCCTAATTGGTGAGCATGCCATGTTTTCTACAGCTGCCAAAGAAGAGCCTTCTCTTTGAATACTTTTGGTTACCTGAAGTTAGATTACATGCCATCTGCTTGTTCTATCCCTTTGTCCGTATGTGCCCCAACTGGCGGGCAACCCAACCCTAAACAAAACACCCCAAACCCTCCTTTTGCTGGGGTATCTAGGGTTTAGGGTCTAAATTCCTCAAAGAGGGTTATGTAGGGTTTAGGGTCTAGGTCTAAACTGCTTAAAGGGGTTATATAGATCGGGGACTGAGGAAAGGTGACGGCTACGTCTTGACGCAGCCGGGGGCTAAGCCTCTCAAGTCAAAAGCCCCCCTGGGTTTTCTCAAAAAACGCGGTCCCTCGAGACCCTACAGGCGTATCTTGGGATTATCACCAGTTTTTGGAGGTCCCTACTATAAGTATTGTATAGGGATTATTTCGAGAAATTCCATCCTCAGGAAGACTTCAGATTTCTAGTATGGGGAAAATCCTGTGAACACAGGTAAGGTAGGTAGCATTATTGTTGGGATTCCTTTTGCTTTGGCTCCTGTGAACATAAAAGCCTCGAACACAAGGAAGATGTGGATGTTTCAGGGCTTCCTGCAGCGGGCCCTCCCCAAGAGACCTTGAATTCAAACGTCTTCCATTACTGGGCCGCTGTTAAGGACCTGTAATTAAGTTATAGTAACTGACATGGTTTTCTCCAATACAGTGGCTTGAATTAAATTCCTTAAACAGCAACCCAGATTACGGAGGCACAAGCCTTGAGCTCAACTTCTGAGTGCGACTGCTATGATGCCTGATGTGATAGCAGTACAAAATACTGGGTTGCTGTTAAGGAACTTGAATTAAGATACCATAATGGGTATATATAGTAATTTATCGGGTTTCCCCAATATAGTAACTTAATTTAAGTTCCTTAACAGCAACCCAGAACATTGACGGTCCCATTGTTGGTTCACATCAAAAGTGCAAGGCATGCCTCGGGGAGGTAGCTGGCATGAGACAGACAGACTGCGCTCCTAGGCGTCCTTTAAAGGGACTCTACTGGGAACCCCAAATAGGGAACCCCAAGAATAAAGCAGGAATATAATGGAATATAAGGACCCTGGTAGGTATATTCCTATTATATACCTACTATATTCTTAGGGTTTCCGGTTTGGGATTCCCAGTAGAGTCCCTTTATCCTTGTAGTTCCGGGCATTCGGGTTGCCCGAGGACTGAGCGTCGGCAAGTTGGGGTCCCTCCAAAGCCAACTCCACGCATTCAATCTGAGCATTTGGATTGCTTGGTACAGTTGAGATGTGACTTGAGCCAGGGAGGGGAACATGCTGGGACGAAACCTGCAAAAAGACGCTGAAAGGCAAGAAGTCACTTATGCAGAGCTCACGATCGATGGTCGGGTGCGGCGAGCCTTGGATAAGAGGCCGGATTCTGGGAGTTTCTTCTCGCAGGCTTACCATGCGGATCTAAGTCTATAATTCTCAAAGCCATATACCTACTGTGGGCCCCAAGTCTCTGGATAGTACTTTGTTTTCGGCCTTTGGGATCTTTCCTGGTGGCAGAATGGCATGTAGAGATTATGATTCTGGAAGATCGCTAGGGAACTTGTATGGGGCCTGTAGGGATCCCTTCCTAAATTCCCTACTAACAAACCTTAGGGTTTAGGGTTTAGGGTTTGGGTTTAGGGTTTAGGGTTTAGGGAATTGAGTTGTCCTTTATAAGGCCTGCTTGGGTCCACTTCATTTTGTTCTTTCTCTGGGGCTTTGAATACCACGGGAGGAACCCAGTAGGTGGATCTGATATGAGCTAGAGTCTAAACTCCTAGTATCCCCCTTATTACTCCCCTATAATATGTGTATATATATATAATCCCCTTGAAGGAGTTTAGACTGTAGCTCATATAGTCTACTGTGTGTTACGATCCTTGCGTTAGAAATGTGGTATGGAGAAGCTTCTGTTTGTGCCAACCAGTATATCTTGTGCACTACTTGCTACATGCTTAGCCTTGCCTCTGCGTCTGAGCCTTGCTTTTTTTTCTGAGCTGTCCCTCAACGTTCAACTACCTCAGAACGCTATACTTCCCAGCATGTATGCAGTACAGTCTGCATTACAAACCACAAGTATTCAAACCGTAAACCCTAAACCCAAATCCTAAACCTAAACCCTAAACCCTAGATCAATTATTTGGGACCTTTAGGCTGTGGCAGCTTCGCATGCAAGATACCCTTAAGCCCGGGCTAGAAACAGCAGCCAGGATCCAGTGGCACTACTGCTGGGGATCAACGCTCTTTCACAGAGCGACTTGGTATAGGTTTTAGGGTTTAGGGTGCAGGGTTTAGAGTTGGGTTGCTTTCTTGGTCCTTGCATCGCCGACCATCCTAAGGGAGAACCTGCGATGGATACACGAAATACTGAGGTCTCGGGTTTGAGATTTGGGTGTTGGGTCGTGGTGTTTTGTGTGTCAGCTGCTGCTAAAAACTCACGACATGGCCGGTACCTGATTGATTTGAGGTTGGGGTCCAAGCCCTAACCTCTCCCAACTCACAAGAACTCCATGAACAGGGAGCCGCTTTCAGAAGGACAGTAGCCTGGGAGGAGCTCTTTTTCAGGTTCCATTCTATGGTACCCAATATGGAGTAAGATTCAATCCTCCTTTGGGGGTATAGTATTTAATATAAGGAATATCATCTTACTGGGCTTCACCAAAAAAACGCTACTCAGATCAATTGCGCATGGGTTTGGAGGTTGCTAAAGTCTACCCAGCATCGCCGGAATGGAAATGACCAATTCTTGGCCGGAACCAATTTGGATCCATGACGTGCGCTTCTTGTCTGTGCCTCAGAACAAATCCCACATAGGGTTCAAGGACCCAAATATTAGGTTTCTAGATGCCAAAAACCATGAGACTAAAGTGTTTCGGACCTATTCCACTTTTTCCTGCCAATATTTTGGTCGTGGGACCCTGAGAGAAACTCGCACCCCCAGGACGACATCGGCTTCTCTACAGCAGGGCTGGACAACATGCCAGAGTCCTCTGGCGATGCAGCGTGTGAGTAGTGTTCACTCAGTTCCCAATACAGATTTGCAGTGTATTGTCCTGTGCTTGTAGTAGTTTAAAAGGAAGATTCTATACCTGGTTCGAAAACATGCTTCATCTAATCTTTCTTTTGGTGGGTCTGCATTACCTTATAGGGATCCACTCGCAACTTAGCAAAGGTCATCATGAGGCCGTCAGTGTACCTACGTACTGGCAAAGCAGTTCTGCCAGGCGCTTCCTGATGTCTCAGCTGGCTGACTGCAGGTACTTCAGCCAGTTTGTGAAGGCTGTGTGGCCAGCACCTTAGCACTGGAAGAGCAAGGTCAACACGAGTCTCAGCCAAGAAAGGGACAACCTGCTGATGGTAGCTGGAAATGATGGATATGATTCAGGGAGACTGTTACAGGGAATAATATACCATACATGGGGTCGACACAGACCATCACGGAGATCCATCCGTTCCCACATTACCAGGTAAGCATGTGAAAGTTTAATGTGGACAAGTCGGCACTTGAGGTCACGCCCAGCAGACTCGAGCGACCGAGAAGTGGATGTCGCGAAGCAGGCGACGATGCCGATACTGGATCAACATCAGGGATCCTGTACAACATGCAAGAGCAGATGGGCAAGAGAATGGGCAATGAAATGGACACTGAGATGATGTAGGGGGCTTTAGGGATCAGGTTTAGCATGAACGCCACGTATCCGCTGTAATCTGCTCAGTGCATGAGATTCCATAGTTCTTTCACACGGCTCCTTTTTTGTCTGAGTTACGAGTACAGGGACTATAAGTCGGCAGTTGGTGCATGAATGTACGAGCGCTTGAGCGCATGCACAAGTCTGTTCATGCTCCATTATAAAAAGCCTGCCCAGCATCACTGGTTCCGTTCGGGGGTTGTAAGGGGTGTAGAGGGACAAGAAGCAGAACATGACGCCTTCAACCACTATGTAATGCAGTTTCCATTGCATCTTCCATTGGCCATTCGATTCTCCATTTTTCTTGCGGGTAGTAATATTGACAGTTCAGGCATGATTCTGCGCTCGTGTATGAGTTACCTAAGAAATGGCAGGGACTCTTGGGCTTCCAAGCTGTACATTCGTGACAAAAAAATGAAGTCGACACAGCCCACTCCTTGCGCGTCATGGGCATGATTCAGTATGACGATGATGACGAAGGCGATGATGATGCTGGCAGTGATCATAATGTTTATGGCGACCATGTCGATGATGATGATGATCATGATGATGCTGATGATGGATGTGAGGATGTTGACTACGATGATGGCAGCCTTGATGATGCCACGAAGACTGAGATTATGGCTATGCTGATGGTGCAGGAGATGCTGATTAATCACTCTTCTTGTATTTCCACATTACTTTCATTGGTAAATGTTAGTGGATTTGATGATGGTGATGGATGTCACTGCTCCTAGCTGTGCCCCTTCTCTAAACCGTAAACATTCTGGTGCCCAAATTATACATACTGAGGTAATTATTCTATGTTGACCACCCCATTCTCCGACGTTTGCTTTATGCAGAAAGGTGGATGTTCCTCTGGTGGCACGCTTAGTGCGCCCCTGCTTACCAGACCCGGCCTTTGGCAGCCTCCCGCTTGCCGACGCTTGGATGCGGGAAGTCGCAGGTTGAGGATGAAGGTTGGGAGCTTAGGGCCACTTGGGAGTCAGGGTGTAGGGCTTGGGGTTTATGATTTCGGGCTTAGGTTTCAGGATTTAAGGTTTACGATTTTGAATTTAGCGTCCAGTGTGGCGGCTTCATACAGTGGATCGGAGAACTACTTCCTCCTGCTTTGTCGGGAAGGAACGGGCATACGTCATAGGATGGTTTTGGGACCCTAAACCCAAATCCCGCATATGAGCTACAGTCTAAACTAAGCCCTATAGTAGTCCCTTATATAATCCCCTATGTAACCCCCTTTTAAGGACTTTAGACTATAGCTCATATGGTGACTAACGCAGTGATCCATCCACCCCTGAGCTGTTGGGGCTCATGTTTGTGTTGCAACTCAAGGGTTTAGGGTTTAGGGGTTTAGGGTTTAGGGGTTTAGGATTTAGGGTTTAGGGTTTAGGTTCAGGGTTTAGGGTTTAGGCATGCAAATTTGTTTTCAGGCAAAATTCCAGCCTGCCCCCTCAGAATGTCCGTATACCGTAGCATGAGATGCTAGTTGATAAGCCCTAAACCGCAAATGTGAATTCACTCAGAAGAAGCATTATTGTAGGCCGCGATGCTCTAAAGTGCTCTTGAGCGCATGGGGCTTTCTAAAACCTGTTGGTCCCGTTTCTCCCATGATAGGCAGTGGAGTATCTTGGAGTTCATGGAGGTGGACCTTATTTTGGAACCCTAAGCCCTAAACTCATTCAGATCTGAACGACATTGGCTATTTTTTCCTGAGCAGGATTGGAGTTAGTTAGAACTGTGGCGAGAGTTGATGGTGCAAGAGGTCCATATCTCAGGCAAGAGGCCCTAAACCCTAAAACCCTAAACCGCATTTAATAAGGGCAGAAGGCTAAACCTTTTGGCCTTGGTTTGGAACTGGTGGATGAAGCACGCCAGGCCTTCCTGTGGCCCATAACTTCAGTCCGTCTTGGGTTATTACCCCTCACAGTACTATCCAGGGTCTGGTATACTAGAATATACCAAAATGCACTATATATATATACACATTAATATATTAACAATATCCCATAATATACTATAATATCTGTAGCTCGTATTACCTCTTGTGGTATCTTGTGGTCACTCTTACTGTAAGGTGCAATGGCTTAAAGTCCCTCACTGTCTCATAAACGACTTTCTAGGTCAACCCCATGAACAATGGGTAGCCCCACCCCTTGATGTTCCCGATCCCAACCATCAGCAGATACGTATGGTAAGGTGATCAGGATCCTGTACGGCAAGCCTTCCTGAAATGCAAATGATTTGACATATATGGTGCCCTACCAGGGGATGTGCCTACTTGAGCCTTGGGAGTCCCTGTTTCATGCTGACCCCTCACATGTACAGACGCCAGGAAGTCCCCGATCTGGACTTTCAGCCCACTTGGCGAGCAACTGGTCGCATCATTTTTAGCGGCCCTCTTGCCACATGGTAGGCGGTCAGAAGCGCGGTCTCTTGGTGCTTCCTCACTAGAATACTAATGCGTCGAGTATCCCAAAGAGGTACCAGAATTGTGATGACCGCCTGTGTAGATGTCGAGAACTAGTATCAACTGCATCAAATCTAAGAGGCATGAGTTATGAGGCTGTGTCACAGTCTTGTGACAGCAGGGGGCGGGCTGGGCACTACCTTTTGCTGAAGCAGCTATGCGCAAACGCCATACACATGCCAGCAGCAAGCTAAATTCAGCACTTGTTGCAGCATTGGCAGCTGACACGCAGAGTGGGCCCCCAAGTTCTGCTGCCGAGGATCTTCCATACTCGGAAAAGCTTGTGGAACCTCTGCATGATGCAGAGTTTGATGGGGGCGAGGAGAAGGTGGGAACACAGAATGTGCATGACAATGGGTATCGATTTCCCGAGTAGGAACGCGTACATCATGATATTCATAGCACTCTTTTTTGATATTAGCAGTACCTCCGGTAGAACCAGCCGTGGCTAGTGCTAATGTTCATAGCCGTAGCGCTGTAGAAACATCCTGATGCCTTTCCCAGAAAGTCCAAGTAGCTAAGCAAAAAGGATTTGGGGCTTGTGGTACGACGAACTGAACTGCACGTGTCGGGGAGGTATATGAGGATCCAAGTACTCATAAAGCCGCCAATTTAGGCACCAAGCTACTCTTTCAGGTAGCAGAGTGAGCCCCAAGTAGTTATTTGGACCGTCAAAGTTTTCTGGCTCTGGCAGCAGGGTTTGCAGCGGCTGTCCAACTACGTGTGGGATACCGACTTCCAGTTCCTGGATCGCAGAGGCCAAAAAGACGGCATTCTCGCGTTTGCGGTTGAGGGGCCATCTGTCAAGAGACCTAGGCAACGTAGCCCGAACCCCCTCTGGAAGTTTGGCTATGCAGTCTCCAAGTTGCCTGCACAAAAGTTTTGTTGACGGAGGAAACCCTGAAGCATGCCGGGTGCCAATTTTCGGTATCCCTAAGCCCAAACCCTATGGAAGATAGCATCCGTCCACCCTAGCTCAGGTATACCTTGTACGCGGACCGCCTGCAGCACTTTGGCGAGTACTACGCTTCCAGATTCTAGGTTGCCGTTGAGGAGCGTAGAAAAAGCTCCAAAGATGAGGAAGCCGTAGTTTACTGTACATCCATATAAGCTATAATCTAAACTCCTTAAAGGGGGTTACAAAGGGGATTATATAGGGGACTATTATAGGGGTTATTAATGGGGATACTAGGAGTTTAGACTAAGGCTCATATGAGGTACTGTCGATACTAGCCTTACCAAGGCTCCATTAATGATGGACTTAGGGGTCCCTCTTGTAGTTTAGTATAGTTCCTAATATGATCCGGAAAAGGAACCGATGTCCACTAAATTGGGTAGGAAATATTGACTGTAGCTTGTATGATGGGAAGGTAGACCAAGTGCTTTCAATCCTTGTATAACCCTTTATAACCTTAGTTTCCAATTTTTCCGTTTCATTTTGCCCGTGGTTCTCCATTATGGTAATGCAAGCCTAAACCCTAAATCCTCAGCCCGAAGCCCTGAATCCTAAAGCCTACTCCCTATAGTATGGTAAGTAGGACCTCTGCAACCCCTATATCATATATCATCCCTACCTAATACCCCAAAACCCCTTTAAAGGGAACCCCTTTCAGTTCCTTCACATCCTAGGGCTGCCATGCCCCACCCCTCTCCCAACAGAAAACACGACACGCGCCCAAGGTCTGGGGCCAATATACTTAAAACCTGAACCCTAAGCCCTGAATTCAAAGCCCTGAACCCAAAAATCTCTAAATCCTAAACCCTAAACCCTAAATCCTAATCCCCAAAACCCTAAACCCTAAATCCTAATATCCCTAAGTAAGCCCCAGAATTACAGCAGCCCAGGACTGTCGCCCTGGTTGGCTCATGGCTGCCTCTCGCCACGCAGGGCCTGCAGCCAAGTCGATGACCTTCTTTACTTGGGTTTAGGGTTTAGGGTTTAGGGTTCAGGGTTTATAGGGCTTGGGGTTTAGGGTTTAGGGTTTAGGGTTCAGGGTTTATAGGGCTTAGGGTTTAGGGTTTAGGGTTTAGGGTTTACAGGGCTTA
>CAJNIZ010025769.1:31743-53512 GCA_905231905.1 Symbiodinium pilosum | reverse complement strand
ATTCTAGAAGTAGGTAAGATAATGGCCCAAAACCCATTAATGTAGCCCAAAAGGCCATTATTCTACATACTTTTGGGGTTTAGGTATGGTATTCTCATGGTTCTGGGTAGGGTTTCGGGTTTAGTAGGTGGCCGAACGAGCTGCTACCCAAACAAGATGGCGGTAGGATTTCGCGTGTAAGTATACTCCGCCTTACGTAGATGGGTGTATCGGGATCTTATAAGGATATGCCCAAAGCCAGAGTCTATCTACTTAAGGAGCACTATAGGCTGTTAGGGTCTTTGAGTTTAGGGTTGCGAGGCGACTTTCGCGTCGTGCAAACATCCAGAAATTTTCGCCCATTACTTCCACAAAGAGTCCTTTCCGTTGTAGGGTGAAGGGTGCTAGAAGTTCGGGTTTAAGGTGTTAGGATTTGGGGTTTACGGTTTCGGGTGTTAGGGTTCAGGCTTATCTGGTCCTCCCAATAGTCATCATAGTTGCCTTTGACTTCAAATTAACTAGTGAAATCCAAACCCTCTTGCTTTTTGATGTTAATCCCTCCATTATGGTACGGCGAGTACAATACTGAGGAACACCTGGTCCGTGGAGCGCAGAGAGTCCCAACCCCTTATGACGTTAAGACTCCCCATCAACATGGTAGAATATCCTGGTGAAGAGGTATTGGTTGCAGTGTGGACGTGACAGCATGGGAAGGGGATTGAAGGCAAGTTTTCGAAACTTTGGGTTTTTCATTTCCGAAATCCATCTTGTTTAGAGTAAGAGTTATCTTGTTTTGGGGTATGCAGGGACACCCGAACTTGGGCAAGATCCAAACCTCCCTCCAAGCAAACTTGCAGCTCTTGTGTGTGTGCCTTTGCTGCCAGGACGGTTCTATGTTTGTTAGGGGAGGTGTACTTCACCCTTTCGGGTCAAAATGCCCGAATGCATTGGCATTTGAGGTAACAAATGCGTTCTGTTTCAGATGTTTCAATACCTGAACTCGGAGCACTTGAGGGTTCTATGGCCCTTGATGCCTTTACCCCTGGACGCTGTGCACCTCAGCACAAACCTTCCCCAGCTAGCACGTATGTCATGTGTATACACCTGGATAGATAACCTACACATACATGTGTTTATATGTATTCCTAAGTTATATCACATGCTGATACTACGCCCACAGCCGACGTTTTTTCCGAGGTGTTTGAAGAAGTCTGCCGCTATGAATCTGACAACCCAGACAGCCCGCACACTCAGCGGATGGTGGTCGAACTGACCTGGCGCGATTTCTTCCGTTTTCTGTCTGGAAAGCATGGCACCTCTGCCGCAACACGGGTTCAAGGCCTATGGCACCGTGTATGAGCTACGGACTGAATTTAGGTTGGGGGGGACCTATAGGGGGAACATTTAGGGTTTTAGGGGGCGACCTAGCAAGGGATATACTACAAATGTAGTCCAGGGCTCATATGGGTTTGCTGTAGATGTTTTGTGTGGACTTCAAGTCCGTAAGTCTGTACAGATTGCGTTGGATGGTGGATTGAAACTCAACTTGATCTGGGTGTAGGCGCGACACAGGAGACGGAATGGCTCTGTCGCTTTTTGCTTTTGTTTTCAAAGCAACTTTGAATGAACGGCCCTCTCTCCAAGAATAGGCTCAAAAAAGCAACGCGATTCGCATGTCTTGCCCAATTTTTGACAATGAGCAATGAGTGAACCAAGGGATGTTCTTTTCTGTTCCCTCAAGGCCCAAGACAATTTTCAACAAAATCAAGCGAGAAACTCTCTGTACCGATAGATTTACGGAGAACTCAGTTCTAAAAGGACTAATATGGAGACACTAAGCACGAAGTAATATATAGTAATGTAATAGGAATATACGGACCCTAGAGGCGGCTTGCTATGTTTATTCCTACTATATATATATATTCTTGCTGTTCCCTGTTTTAGGGTCAGTGCAGGGATATTGCGAGCGCCAAGGTATTGGCATTTTCCGCGAAGGTGGCGTGAAAGGCTACCGGAGCCATGGAGACAAGTGACAGCTCATTTTGGCTTAGTAGGGAAGGGTGGGAATCATCTGTAAAATTTGGTTGCTGAACTGCAAGGGGCTACCGATTCCCAAGCACATATTGCTCTACAGGCGGCTAGAAGCAGGGAGGGTGGACAGGAGTGGCGGAGAGTATTTTGACAGGTTTGTGGCATCACTTACCCAGAAGGTCCAGATATATCGCCCTTCTGAAATGTGGCCCCAAGGAACCATACTACAAAAAGAACGATGGGCTTTCCTTTCTTGATGGTTGTATGTGGTCCATACTTCAACAACAGGCTGAACCATTCATAATTTCAATATGTTTTCTCCAGTCGAGAAATGGCAAGTACGGAAGAACAACTCGGGGGTTCTACTCTTGTTTACCTTTGGTGATGCAACAAGCACAGCTTCCTTAGTGGAAGTTCTTTCTGCAGCCAAGGAGAAACTGGAAGCAAGATGTACGCATGTTCAAGCTTTGGTCCGAGGGTCGAACTGGCCACTGGGACTTACTGGTAAGCCGAATAAGAATACAAGTGCCATTGCAAGTCCTACGGTGTACGGGTTTCTCTGGTGAAATAACAGCATGCACATGCACAGCTGTAGACGTTTAACAAACCATACGCCCACGCATTCTTGCTCCCATACCTTTCCAGAAATGCAGGCCTCATGTGGAAGAGTCTCAGAAGCCGCTAAAAACTGGAACTCAAGCTTGGGCCCTGTCCGCCCTGTAGCAGCAAGAAGCAACTCCATTGCAGAGTTGTTTTCAGGCTTCGTTGCGCCCTAGAAGCGATGGCTGTCTGTCTCAAGGCTATCCGCTGGTCGATGCCTGCATGCGCGAGCTACGAACCACTGGCTTGGCATCCAACCACGCGCGGCTGAACGCTGCTTCTTTTCTGGCCTGCAGTATGAGTTTCGACTGGAGGCCCGGCTACCTAGGGACTATGGAGGGTTGTAGGGGTTTTGTAGAACGGCTCGGAATTATTGGTGTGGAGCTCTGAAAGGAGGACGTGCCGTCAGCTTGCCATCACGCAAAGCTGCCTAAGCCTGCGGGCATCAGCAAACGCGCATTAATAAAGCTTATAGCTGGAGCTGTGCCACAAATCAGCTGTGGTCTCCCTAAGCCCATGGGTGCACATGTCCCATCTTATCTGCAGCTGCAGGCGTGGCGCAGATTGGTTTGAAAGCCATCTTCTGGATTACGCCTCTTGACAGTGAAAAGATGAAAACACTCTTCAGAGGCATCAGGACATGTGTGTGCAGAGATGTCCGGCTTTTCAAAAGCTTCAGGACATGCAACTGCGGGGAGATGGTAATCAGCCACTGTGGCTAGGATTGATCCCACCAAGTTGCCGGTTATGTTTCCAAAGCTTGCAGTTCTACCCAATCGTGCCTGAACCCTGATGCCGATCAACACCCTCACTCCTGATGCCCGTTTTTGTGGACACGTTCGTCCATATTAAGCCACCAATTTGAAAATATTAGCCTGATAGCATACGTAATGATGCTATCTGCTGCATCTGCTCTAGTTTCCCTACTGCCGGCTTTGAGAAAGCTCTCAAAAAGACCAAAGAAGATTGCGTTGAGTATGATTTGGCGAGTGCATCTGTCTTTGAAGGGCTTGGAATACCTAGCCCCTGTGACAAGAGCATCATCTGCTGCTACAAGTTTTGCAGAAAGACCACGCAGCTGCACGTAAAACTCCATCCCCAAAGGATCCGCAAGTAATTCTGCTTACAAATCGTGCAGATCAGGAGGATCAGGAGGTCGATGTGCTTGCTTTGCATGCTTTTCCTGCAGCGTGGCATATTGCTTCAAGATATCTCAAGACTCAAGGCATCTGCAACACTAAGACTTCTTGACAGGAACACCCAATTGGCAAAGAACATGCTAATTTCAAGGCAGGCCCCTTTTGCTGGACTACCTGAATGGATTCCGTTTATAGGGGTCCCAGGCAATGGATCTTGAATGCTGAGAACCTTCAACCCTAAACCCAAGTGTGCCCAACGGCCCAAGGATGTGACATCCAACTGGGCGAATCTGGGTTGCTGTTAAGGAACTTAAATCAAGTTACTATATTGGGGAAACCCTATTTTTTTAACTATATATACCCATTATGGTAACCCTAAACCCTAAATACCCTATATACCCATTATGAACTATATATATATACCCATTATGGTAACTTAATTTAAGTTCCTTAACAGCAACCCAGGAATTGGGTCCGCTGTGCTGGTCTAACGGAGGGACGCCTGAGCTCCTTTAACGTAGCATCCTGGCATGGGAACTTCGCAGGCTGCATTAACCTTAAGGGTCCAGGGACCCACATAACAGGGCTTTAGGGCCCAAATACCATAATAACCTTGGTATTTGGGCCCTACAACCCTATTATTTGAGTCCTTGGACCCTTAGGGTAAGAGATTTTGCAGATAACTACGGTGTCTACATGCAGTATAGGGGTTGAAAGTGTAGTCGCCAAAGGTTTCTCCTCCAAATATTGGCATGGGCGGGGCAGTTGGACTCATCGCTTGGCTCTCCTCATGTCTTAAAATAGCATCTGCTCCCTCTGTCCTTCACCGTCGAAGCGGCGGTAGTGCGGTTGGTGTTGAATGATGACCGCATACTCTTTACTGGGTTGCTGTTGAGGAACTTGATTTGAGTTACTACATTGGGGAGACCATATTGAGTACCATGTATGCTCATGTCCATTACGGTAACTTAATTTAAGGTCCTTGACAGCCACCCAGTTAATGTGGGACTTCTTGCCACGGGGCTCATTGTTTGAAGCGCGCGAGTCCGCATTCTGCGCGCTTGCCACGGTCTATCTGCGCTCAATGCTTCCAAGGTGACGAGGTCCCCTGTGTCCCATGACTCTCCTTTTGCGGATGTCCTTGCCTCCTTGACGACAAATGACATCCTACAATTTCTTGGGGGGCTACAAAGCAAAACAATCTCCAGTACATTCCCTCAGAGGATCAAACCTGTGCCCCTCAGTCAATGTATGATCCATCCAAGGTTACTGTGAGTGAATAGTGATGCTACGGTCTAAGAGCTTACACAAGCAAGGAAGGTAATAAATATTCGTACTTAGTCCCACCACAAAGAAACGACTAAGACATTCTCAAAAAGGCCTCTGAAGATGCATGTGTTTCCCACACGTATCCATCCCAAACCCCGAACACCCAAACCCTAAACCCTAAGCCCTAAATCCTAAACCTTCTTACGGGTTGCAGCTTTGCCCTTGATGTGCAGTATTCCAACCACCAGTGCTTCGGCAGACGTAAACGTCCTCTGGTGTTAAAAAATTCCTAAACCTTAAGCCCTAAACTCCAAATCCTAAGCCCTAAATTCTGTAGCCCTCAGCCCTGTTACTCCGAGGTGAAGCAGTCACAAAAGCTGGATCCCGAGGGAGTGTACCTGAAGCGCTGGCTGCCAGAGTTGGACCAGGTTCGGCCTAAGTCCCTTTAACGGGGTGAGGGTTTAGGATTTATGGGGTTTATAGGGTTTATGGACTTTATAGGGTTTATAGACTTTATAGGGTATATAGGGTTTATAGGGTTTAGGGTTTATGGTGTTTTTAGTGTTGTTTATGGTTGTTAGGGTTGATAGGGTTTTTAGGGTTTAGGGTTTACAGGGTTTATGGGGTTTAGGGTTTTTGCGGGTTTAGGGTTTCGTCTATAAGGTTAGAAGTATGGGCCCCTGGTATGGGCCGTAAAGGCCTTTGAGGGGATGTTCAGGGTACATTCTGTGGTTTTTAGAAGGCATAAAAGTATCCCAGGGTTAGGGGCCCATGCCAGGGGCCCATGCTTTCAACCTTAGAGAAAGGGTTGCAGGTAAAGCGGGGTATCCTGAGGTCTTTTAAGCGCGGCTTTAAGTGAAATTGGGGATAATGTGGGTCCCTTCACAGGAGTCATGCGGGATAGAATATTACAAGATTTGTGCCGAGAGAGGGGCTGTTTCGGGATTATGGGGGTCCCTCTGCAGGATGTTCACGGCGGATCAACAATTAAAAGCCTCCCGGCTGGATTGTCCTCAAAAGTATTATGGTCCCTGGTCCGTTTATGTTGCGGCTCCGCAGTCTCTATATACGGTGGGTACTAAATATCCTGCATGACCCTAAGTACCTTATACCTTGGGAATAATACAAGTAGTACTATAGTATACTAAGGCAATGCAGGATGTTTAGTAACAACATTATCATCCCTTTACCCGGTCCTTTAGCGGGGTCCAAGCAGGGCAGGGCTAGGGAGTGCTGGCAAGTATGTTATATTGGGGGTATATTGGGATAATGGAAGAGAAAATGGAAACTACTACAATGGGTTTAGGGTTTAGGGTTATCTAGGTATCTACCTTCCTTGAACAACCCTCCTCAAGGACCTGGTAATCTCGTGGGAGGCTTCTCAAAATTGTTCGATCTTAGGGCCTCTGCCCGTTTTTGCGCCGCTGTTGTTTCCCTCTGAAGCTCACGGCTACTTCTCTAGGCCGACATAACCCGAAGATGTTTGCTGTTGGGTGAGGCGGTGAGGCCAGATGGTCTAATTAGTGCCTAGTGACGCTTTGGCTAAAACAAGGGGCGCTTACACCTTTCATGTAATCACCGCTCTGGTCGAGTCTTCCCCTACTTTGAATACATCCCTATGAGCCCTTCGCTGGGACCAAGGCCTACCGCCACTGTTGAGACATGCCTGATCAGGTGGCTTCGGAGTTGATCCATGAGCCGTCGGGTCCTGAGCCTATATTCTTCCAATTGCTATCATTGTTATTATGTCAGTACTAGTATTATTAATCGCAATATTGTTGTTATTATGCACATTATTGTGATTGTTGCCAGCATTCTTTTATATTACTGTTACTATTGCTAGTAGTATCAGTTTTCACACTCGACTTGCATTATCCCTATTAGGATTGTTGCCAGATGTTACTTCTATGATGATTATGATTATTCAGGCTTGCTGCTGCTTGTACTCAAGGTCGTGCCTGACCCTAATATACAAGAATACGATAATTCCCCAAGTACAAGGTACCGTTATCGATTTTCTTCTAGAGTGTTTTTAGCCAGTGCTGACACCAGTCTCCCCCAGTTCTCTGGCCCAGGTGAGTAGTAGTTTATTTGGGGATACCATGGTCCCCAATATAGAGTAAGATTATATCCGCCTTTTGGGGTATAGTAGTTTATATAAGGAAGATAATCTTACTAGGTTCAACCACCAAAAAGAACACCACTCAGGTGGCTCATGACTTATCAGGAGGCTGCGGACTCGGGGGCCTCCGCCTACCCGCCTCCCTGCATCGACCCCTCCTTCTTCGAGGGCCGTTTCGGCCCACGGCATGGAGCAGCCAGGATTCCGCCCGAAAGGTACAAGGAGGACAAAAAGCTGTTGAGTCATCGGCAAACATAACATGGGGACTATAGTAATTATAGTCCTTGCAGAATCCCTGTATATCCTTAGGACCTCCGTGAGGTGAGAAACCACCATCTCAAGAGAATATCAATATCAAGCATTTAGGATTTCTACTTCAAGTGTCAGTTGGCGAAGGCTTAAACTCAGCGTAAAGAAGAATGCTAAGACTCAACGAAGGTTCTCAAGCCGTGTCAGTACATGTCAATACCATAGCTACTTGCAATAGCTAAATGTGAAGCAAAGTTGCACTTTTCAAATTCTTTCTGTCATGGCAGGGCCACTCTGACTCTTCCCTGTCTCTGATAGGCCTAAGGGCTGGTGTACAGAGTGCTCTAGATAGAAGTTGCGAGTCTCCACTGTCCGCATGATACCCCGCACTGAGGGGAGTACCTTAAGGATGCCAAGTTATCAAGCACAGTTCCTGCACTGCAAAGCGCGCTGCTGTCCGAGATCTGCCAGGGGAGGAGGTAGCGCAGAACCAAGCAAGTCAGAAACATCTCACTGTTCGGGTAGCCGCCCAAGAGGGTTTTATAAACGGCGTGGCACACTGCCACTGCCCGAGCAAGCCCTAGATCCCCAAAAGCATCCTCGCAGTAGTTGCGGCATAGCACGGCACACAGCTTGCTGCCACATAACCCCCCCACACCTCACAGAGCAGCTATAGCAAGCCTTCAACACAGCGCCGCTCCTCGAGATCCCTCGGCGTCACGCCCCGAGCCCAGCGTCCTCGCGAGTCTCCCGGCATTGGAGCACTAACTCAGAGATTCCAAGTACCCAATAATTAGGGACTTGGGCTTAGGGCAATAGTAATTGCAGTACAGGTTTTGGGTCATTATATGATTATCATATAAGTACTTGGACCCTTTGGGTAAGGCTTCAAGCCAGCAGTAAGTAATGTGGCTGAAAGATGCAGAGTTCCTCAAGGTCCGCAAGGCGCCCCGCTAACAAACATGGAACCACCTCGAATTGCTGGGATTCTTGTTGTTATTATTGCTAGTCTTGTTACTATTACTATTCTTGTTATTACTACTGTTGTTATCATTATTGCTGATTCTACTGGCTTTGCACAAATCAGCATTTTGCCGGAGTCCTGTTCTGCTACATGCCAAAGGTTTGCTTCTCTGGGATGCCGCATCCAGAACCTCAATCCTTGATCTATGAATAAGACTTGGGGGCTCCCAAAATTAGGGATAGTTTTTGGTGGGTCGTTAGAATGAGGAACAAAGACTAGCTGGGGTTCATGCCGGGGTCCCCCTACTGCAGTTTTATACTACCTCAGTTGCGAGGACACTGATGCAATTATATTGGGAGTGTTACAAGGATCCCTTCCCCCTTTAAAACATGAACCCTAAACTTCAAACCCCCTAGACCTTAAACCCTAATTACTTGGCTCCTTGGATGTTTGGGTCCTTCAGGATGGATCCAGATCCTCGGACGGAAGAGGCCATGAAGTTGCCTCTTCAGGGATCAGACAGACATTTATGGGCTGATGGAGAGGTTACGGTTTTAGGGTTAAGGGTCATGCAGAGGTTTTACATGGGTAAAAACCAGCCATACAGGAGTTTAGGGGTTCAGGCGCCTAGGGCTTTGGGTTCAAGCCGCGAATCACGTTTCCTACAGGTTACCCTCTCCCTGCAAGAGACTTGTAGTATTGGTGAGCAAGTTTCACCGAAGTTTAAAGAGGGGCAATAACATTCTTTATGTAATCGCTGTTTTGGCCCGAGTAGTATCATTCTGCTAGTACAGCAGGTGAGGGCTATGTGGGTTTGCGAGAAAAGTATGCAAAAGATTGTTTTTTGCACAGCGGTTTTCAGGTGGATGCATACCGGGCTCCCAAGACTAGTGGCGAGTGCAATTATGGGTGTCCATTTGGGAAGACAGAAGAATAAACAAGCGAATTTACGGTTTAGCGTTTAGGGCCCTGCCTGCGACATACCCTCAATAGGGTGCAGGCCACTTGCAGTGTGACCTTGTGTTAAGAGACTAGGCAAGCTCTCCTTTTGGTTGGCTACCTAATGAACTGGGTTGCTGTTAAGGAACTTAATTAAAGTTACTGCATTGGGGGAACCTTGTTAAGTACTACATATACCCATTCTGGTAGCTCAATGTAAGTTCCCTGACAGCAACCCAGTTAACCGAGTGCCTGACACCGTTCTGGGGCCTCTGTTTTGAAGTTGCCTGGGGCATAGGATCTGTATAAGAAAAGGAAGCCTGAGACCTCCCAGGCCAGAGGGTTGACATTGGGGGGTTTTCCAAACTTCGGGGTACCTTTTTGGGGTCCCCATCGTAAGGATTACAATGTTTGGGGTCTATATTCGGGCCCCAGTCCCAAGTAGGACCGGCAATTCCGTTTGTTGTATGGTTTTGATAGGGTCTGGTGATAAAGCTGCACCCGCTCGGATTGTGGGTTTAGGGGGTTTCTGGCTTAGGCTCAGGGTTACGCTAGGCTCTAAACCCTAAACCTTATATAGAAACAGGTTAACGATAGGATCTTTTTTTGGGGGGGCTTATTCAGGTCTCTCATGTTGGGTTTCCAGGAACCCCTGCTGCTGCAGCTCCATTTCAATAGGGTTTATAGGGTTTGGGGTTTAGGATTTCTGGACATAAGCCTCAACTATGTGGAGGAAATCTTGATGGTTCTGAATGTTGGTTTAGGGTTTCGGGTTTGGGGTTTCGGGTTTAGGGCTTAGGGTTCCTCAGAATTCCCTAGAGACAGTTGGCATTGGCGCGCTTCAGTCCAATACGGGCAGATTAAGATGTTTCCAACCTATAGGATCCTGGCATGATCTCGATAGAATCCCTACATCATCCCCACTTATTCTTTGTATATGGCAATCTACCCCTGTAGATACGAGCCATTGAGCCACAGCCTATCAGCTGCACATACCTGTATGCGGTGTTTGAGGTCTAGGGTTCAGCCTTAGGGTGGGGAATGCACTTACTTAAAAGGGGGGTCCTAACCAAAAAATGCTAACTTCCTTCTGGCCAATTTAGGAAGAGTACTAACTTTTATATGAGCCATAATCTGAACTCCTTAAAAGGGAGTTATATAGGGGATTATATAGGGGTTATTAAGGGGATACTAGGAGTGTAGACAAAGGCTCATATGACGCCATCAGGCAAACCATGCCGGAATACCGTTGACCAATCGCACCAAGCTTCACCTGGATCCAAACCTGGACCCCTTCCTTCTCTGTAACAATTGGGTTTAGGGTTTAGGGTTTAGTTAGTATTTCTAAAAGTAGTTATATGTAGCCCTTAATATGACCCGCATATGGACTGTACAGGGTGGGGGCAGTACGCAATATACTGTATGAATATGTAGGACACAACCCGGAAAAGCAGGGGTTCAGGGACCACAGCTCCTCAACCCTACAGGCTTACGCCTCTACATCTCTTTCAACCTTTAACTGTGACTCTTCAAGCCTAGATCTCGCTGTGGGTTTCCTCGCAACCTGACCTAGAGTTCCCGATATCCCCCATGTTCTATCTACTTCAAGGATGTTCTATTTACTTCCCAAGGCCCAAAGTAGACATCAAGCAGCCCTAAACCCTAAACCCTAAAGCAGGTCAAGGAGCACTTCACCCTCCGCAAACTGCAGGAGAGGGCCGTGGACTCATGGGGTTCCAGGCTGAGGGTTGCATGGGCCCAGGGTTTTCTTACGTTGCGATTAGGTTGAGAGGCACCGGTTTAGGGTTTAGGGTTCTGGGTTTAGGGTTTAGGGTGTTATACAACCTGAATCAGAAGGATTAGGGTGTTATACAACCTGAATCAGAAGGAGCGTGGGGCTGTTCCAAGCAATTGGTGATGTGAGATGCCACGAGCGGATCATGATCAGTCAGAGAGGTTCCTGTGACTATGGTCTACAAAGTCTGCCTGTGTCCTTTTTTCGCTTCACTGGTTCTTAGTAAGGAAAGAGGGAATAGATTCCCTTTTTAAAATCCCTATAAAATCTATTCCTTTATTCCCTACTAGGAACCAGCAAGTTGACCCTGCAGCATGTTATCGCTACTGCCCGCTTCCATGCGTAGTGATTTACGCAGCGGCACCTGACTCGGAGTCCTACAGCGGCGGCCAGACATGGTAGTTTCCATGCATAGCGGGACCCCGAATATGGACCCCCAAGTGCTACCCACATATATATATATATGTATATACCCTATTAGAATACAGTAGCTTCCTTTTTTGTTTCCTTTATACCTATATAAGCCCTATAGAGCTCCCCTATATTACCGTTATTGTCTCTTCCATTATACCTACACAAGCCTCATATAGTTCTCCAATATGAATATGATGCATCATCGGCCTTCTCCTTATCCCCTAAACCCTAAACCTTAAACCCTAACCCCTTAAACCCTTTGGCCCTATCGCTAAGGTATGGCGGCTCGAATCCGAAAACAAGGAGTTGAAGGCCGCCGTTCAGCGCACTGACAAGTAGCTGTCTAGGGGCTTTTGGAGGGACCCTTAATTGGGACCCTTGTAGCTTATTGGGGGTAATAGGGATACTACCTTGTTATAGAAGGGGTATACAAGGCCTATATAACAGCTGTATAAGGTATTGAGATTAGGGGTCCCTTCTAGGGATCCCCCGCCCCGAATATTAAAGATACTCCCAGTATGCGGTATATTATGATATATTGGGAGCATTTAGCATTTCATTTTCTATTGGGGGGGTGGAGGGTTCAATAATAGACGGGAAGGGATTAGTACAGGGGCCTGAAGAATTACCAAATTATGGTCCCAGGTTTCTCTTGTAAGATGGTATAGGGTACCTCAATAGACCACGCCTTGTTTACCATGGGCTGGCAGATTCATTCTCCTTCGCCCCCCCCGCCCCCCTACACGACCCCACATAGGTTCCCGGCGCAATTAAGGTTATTTAGGGGTATTGTAATCAAGCCTAATTAAGGTTGATTAAGGGGTAGTATAGGGGAGGGTAGTAGGTGAAACCATGGCGCATTTGGAGAGCAGCCAGGTTAACAACTCCATCTTGCAGACGCAGTACACCTCGCAGTGCGAGACACAAGCTGACATCCTCAGGATGGGTTCGAATGTGTACTCTACTGCTAGGCTGCTGTTAAGGAACTTAACTTAAGTTACCAGAATGCGTGTATGTATATATATATATATAGTAATTATTATGGCTCCCCAAATATAGTAACTTACATTAAGGTCCTTAGCAGCAACCCAGACTATGATGCAGGAGTTTCCATTTTGCTTTCCATTATCCCAGTATAAGCCCTATATAGCAGAATTGTGGGGGTATAACTTTAGGGATCCAGACCATGGGGTTTACATTGCTTTGAGGTTATCAGGGGGAACCAAATTGAAACACCCTAGTGGCCGTTGCTGCTCGACCTAAATTGTAGTTTCCCAAAATTACGGGACCCCAATATAGGCCCCCAAGTACTTAAATCCTTGTTATAAGGACCCCCGAAAGGGTTCCCTTAATTTTAGGAAACTCCCGAATGTCCCATGGTGGCCTGCAGGACTCTTCATTCCAACCTCGAGGACAACTACGCCACTATAGAGCGGCACGAGCGAAGAATTCTCGAGCTCTTTAGCGGCAAATCCTGAATGGGGCTGTTGTGGTCATCAACACCAACATAATCGCCGTATATTGTCCTTATACAGATGATATGTTGGGACAAGCAGGGCAGCGCTGGTTTCGATGAATGCGTTCGCGTCTTCAAGTGAGAGCCTACATAATCTGACATGTCGTCTCCGGCCGATGAGTCTACCGATGTCAAACCGCGCATACAGCTGCAACGCCCAAGTGAGGACAGCAAACCTTCAACCCAAGAAAACATACACTCAGCCATATTTCTGTTCTCTTCTGTGCTTTCGCCAGTCTGAAATGTGCCCTGTGCTCGTGCAAAGGCTAGAGCAGATGCTGGATGTGGGAGCCTGAGAGCTAATGCGATAACAAAAAAATGGTTTAGGGTTTAGGGTTTAGGGTGATTGCTGAAGGAATTCGAATCTTGCAATTGCAAGAGCCGGAACAGTTAGCAATCCATGGCCACGCTTTAGCCCGAATACATATTTCCTGAGTATGGTACACCCTAACACCCTATTGATGTTATTTAGGCACCTACCGTACCCTTTTGCGCCCAGGACCAGAAGCAGCAGGCAAAGGATGACTTAGACAAGGAAATGGCCTTGCCAAGGGCTCAGAATGTCAGACTGATTAGCCAATGAGGGTTTAGGGTCTGAGGTTGAGGGTTTAGGGTCTAGGACCCTTCTGGAGACCCTGAAAATTAGGGCTGTATTGCAATAGGGACCCCAAGGAGGGGCCCGGAATTTTGACAATCTTCCCTTTAGCCTGCCAACTTTTTGCAGGCACAGTGCACGGGTCACCCGTTCTTCGTATGTGCACATGAGCCATAGACTAAACATTCCCTTCGTAGCCACTATAATACTCCCCTGTATATCCCCCTTCAAATAGTTTAGACTCTAAACCCTAAACCCTATATCATCCCCTATATTACCCCCTTTCAGGAGTTTAGACTAGCTCACATTCCTACGGGAGAGGCTTGGGGCCAGGAGTGCAAGGCAAAAGTCTCTACAGAATCCTGAAACCCAGGGGCAAATTTGTCAATACATAATGAGTTTAGAGTTTAGGGTGTAGGGGTTTAGGGTTTAGGGTACGGGTTTAGGGTGTAGGGTTTAGGCCTACATGGAGACCGCAAGTCCATAAAAAGTTCCTACATGTTGGCCAAGTTTTCCGTCCCCATAGTTAGCCCCTGCGCCTGAGCCAGGAAAGACAACGACATAGCCAAGCTGAAGACCCAGAAAGAAGATCTGGAAAGTCAGCTCCGAGAGGTTGGTTTCACTTCTGCCTGATCATGTGAGATATACTACACACGCACAACCTTATTGTGGGGCATGTAGTATACCGAAAACGGTGATGGATTCTGGAACTCGCTGTTTCGCAAGAAAGTTGACGCGCATTCTGCATTCGCTGTGTATGCAGGTGCGCGAGTTCCAGAGGGACAAAGAAAACATGGAGAAGGAGCGCTGAATGGTGCAAGTCTATGGCCTCAGAAGGCCAGTAATACTTCAATTGAGCTTGAAGACACCTTAAACGATACCATAGTACGATTCACGAAGTATTCCTCAACTAATAAAGTCTTCGCTGGGGAGCACAGGGTGGACACAGTAAGCAGATACTGACCCGGCGACTAAAGCCGAAACACTGTATCCCATCTGTAGCTTCTCAAGCTCCAGTTCAACCCCTAACCCGTAGCACGCCTGAGGATAGGATCGGCGCATCATATCCTGCATGCATCGGGTTGACCCAACATGAATGCATCACCCTAAGCCGCCTCATTGCTGTGCCATATTGTGAGTGCACAAAAACTTGCATTACCTAATGTTTCCGAGGTAGAAAGAACTTTGGGTTGCAAAAGACTTTCACAATGGTAAGACAGCTAATCACTGCTAATCCGTACACCTCAAACACCACAACATGCACAATATCCCCCTATACATGCCTAAAACTAAAACTCCTTACATCCTACCCTAAACCCTAAGACCTAAACTGTAACTCCTGAACACCAACAACGTTGTCCCGTCGCTCTGCTGAGAGAGGGCTTGAGTTTTCTTTCGCATAGTCCGACTGGACAGTCTCTGCGTGCGGAGAAAGGGCATTGCAACAAAAAAAACTGTAACCCCTAAAAGAAGCAAATAACCACTTCGGGGCCTGAATCGAAGGAACTCGCATCGCTGAAGCAGCAGCTGGAAGAGAAGAAGGAGGCGAGGCAACCTTAGTATGAAAGGGTTAAGGGTTTTGGGGCTCATTTAGGTTTAGGGTTTACTTAGGGTGGTTTAGACTTTACTGCTTAGAGTCCAGGGTGTAAGTCTTAGGGTTTAGGAGCAGAAGGAGGCAGCATGACCTGAGTATAGAAGGGGTTTAGGTTCTGGGATTCCGCGCACTACAGGAGCCTCCATAGAACCAATATTGTGGTTTCAGATTCCCTGTAAAATTGTGTTATGGAGTACCTCAAATAGACTCATGCTGACATGCCTAAACTGTTGTAAAAGGAGTTTGATTCGGAATAGTACAACAGCATGAAGATTAGAGTATAGTAGGTGATGCGATGTTTTGTACTTCTGGGTGTGGTCAGTGTTGCGTTGTCAAGAATGAAGGCATAATCTTATTTCCTAGACCCTCCGACTACCTGCTATTAGCGATATGCACCCATTATTAATTAGGGGCCCTAAGCCCTCAATCATAGCCCAATAGCCTCAATAAAGGGTACCAGGGAGGATCCTGGTTCAGTCAATACCCAACAGAGCCCTCATCTGACTTTAGTGCTGCAGGGAGGCTGACATAGAAACTGAGTGGGCTTAGGGTTTATAGTTTGTTTTAAAATGCTTCCTGACTCAGCCAGATCACTATTCTAGTTGACTTTCAAGTCTAAGATGCAGAAACCAGCTAATTTCTCAGGAGTTCGCCCGAAAAATGAGCGACTTTGACCGGAAGAAGGCCATGGACATGGACAACCTCCGCAAGGAGAGGTTGAGGGTTTAGCAAACCGGCATGTAGGGGTTGACGACAATAGTAACGGCTGCAACAGCTGTGCTGGGAGTGGTAGCCGTGGCGTTAGCAGTGATTCTGAATTTACTAGTATCATGATTGGCATGGAATCGTGTGCAGGAGTGTCAGAATCACTGCTAACTAGAATGGTAGATTCAGCCAGATTGTACTTCTAGACCTCATAGGACCATAAAAGTTGGCGCGTAGCCCGACATACTAGGAAGGATAGAGATGGCTCCGCTTCATTTTTCCGTAGCCAAGTGACAAGAGCTTGCCCGTAATTCAGGATCCTGAACTATGGGAAACCTGTTCCTCTACGTTGTACGAGAGGGGGTTGATTGTCAAAATTATGGTCCCTGTTCGGGATGCCAATTGAAAAGCCCTTCCACATCAGAAGTCAGTATGCCCCTATGTCATTGTTGATGCACCACAAATCCGGCACCACAATCCTATCCACCTGCGCCAAATTTGCTTTGTTTCCAAAAGCAGGGGTCTCCCTGATATGCCTCAACACGGCATATAACCCTCCACTCGGGAATATTGATTATGGGGGTTAATGGTAACTATACTAGGGTTTTTTCACATTCCTCTTATACCCTGATTAGAGAGTGGGGGGTCCACCTAACGTACAGTCCTCATCATTCTAGGAATAAAACATACCCCTAATTCTCGGAAAATCCGAAATCAGCCCGCAGGTTTTGAAAAGATGAACTTCCTGGTTCTTAGTAAGGAATAGCGGAATATAATCCCTATATAACCCCAGTATAATCCCAATATATACTCCTTATACATAATATATCCCGATATTCCCATGTTCCCAATTAAGTAAGAACAAGTAAGTGAAACGGCGGCTCAGAGTCGCAGAAGGGTCTGGGGAGGGCATTTAGGGCTTATAGGGTTTAAAGTTTCAGATATAGGGCTTAGGGTTTAGAGTTTCAGGTTTAGGGCTTAGGGTTTAGAGTTTAAGGTTTAGGGCTTAGGGCTTAGGGTTTAGAGCTTAAGGTTTAGAGCTTAAGGTTTAGGGCTTAGGGTTTAGGGCTTAGGGTTTAGGCTTCAGGGTTAACAGTGGTATAAGAGGATGTAGGGTTTAGGGTTCAGGGCTTAGGGGTACTGACAGTGGTATAAGCATATATGTTTCCAGATAGATGCACACATACCCTCCCCACGGCCCCGTGCGGCCACGGATGGCCGGGGGGTCCTTCGGTATAGATGTCAAGCTCCAGAAGCTAGCCAGATTGCAGGACATGGTCAAGCGAGTGGAGGATGCCAATGAGATGTTGAAGGCGAAGACCAAGGACCCTGGGACCCTGGGGGTATAGTCCCCCCTTAAGTCGATAAAAAATATGGGGTATATGGAGATCTTACTATAACATACACAAAGCCATATTCTATCTACTTAAGGGGACTTTGGAGCTCCAGACTGCAGCAAGGAACATTGCGGCCATCTTGCAAGTCGGAGCACAACTGGAAGGTTGTTTGGTATAGGTCCTTGGACCTTTAGGGAAAGCTTTCATGTGCGCAAGGGTTTCCAGGGTCTCGGACAAAGTTGGGTCACAGTACGGAATCTGCAAGCGGCGGGAGTTAGGCGAAGTGTTCCTGGAAGGACCAGCTAGACTCCACCACCAAGCGAACCATTATGGAGAACGAGCAGATGGTGGGCATCTTACTCTATTGACACTTGCCTGCGCCGCTCAACGGTTAAGAAAACCCCGTCAATTGCGGCGGACAGTGCTTTGCTACGGCTGCCAGGATCTTGTCAGGTGTCAGCTCCAAATTCGCGTCTTGTTTGATTCGCAGGGCTGCCAAATGATCAGTACAACTCAGCATGACCTAGTATGCACGGCACCTCTGGTTCAGCCTTGCAGCACCGTTGCAAATAAGTCAGGGTTTCGTTGCGTGCCTCCTTGCTCCCTACAGAAGCATGATTAGGACAAATGTTCCTGAACATGCCAGCCAGCCCTGCTTGCCGAGTTTACCGAGCTCCACTTCCAGAGCAAGGAAACCGAGAAGCTCATGGACAGGCTGGCCGTGGGCGGGATTGGTGTAGCTGGCTCACGGAATACCAACCAAGAGGTAGACTTCTTTGTTTGTTTCCAGGCGGGTTTGCTTGTTCAGGACTTAACGTTCCTTTGCGCATGATGTTTGCCGCGCACTGCCCTGGGCATGTCTGTTCAGGGTAAGTAGAGAGGCTCCCGGTGTGGTGGTCGTATGCTGTGAAACAGGACCCTCCATTTGATCCACACTACACCTTGAAGTTCTTCTGCAGTTCATCCTTGGAATTCAGCTGCCTGGAGTAGAACCAATTTCTTTTGTCAATGAACTTCCTGGCCTTGACTGACCTGCATTCAGGCTTGATCACGGATCCTTGAACCCTTGCCTCCCAAGCCCTGACCACTCCCGGCACAGAGTCTTACTGGGGGTTAGTAGGGAATATGGGAATATATTATAGGGGTTATATAGGGAATGTGTTCCCTTTTTCCCTACTAGCAACCAGTAAGGAGTGTGCCTTGGGAACCCTAAACCTTGTAAACCCCGAACAGCCCTGATCCCTTTAAACCCTAAGACCCCTATAAACCCTATCATTAATCCCCCCAAACCCTAAGCTCTAAACCCTAAACCCCTAAACCCGAAGGCTCTAAGCTCCTTTAGGAACCAGTCTCTGCTGGAAGAGAATGCCCAGCTGCGTCGGAATCTCCTCATCCACAAGGACGGCCTCGGGTTTTTAGCAAAGGTTTGGGGATTTAACTTTTAGGGGTTTTATCGGTTTAGAGGTTTAGGCGTTTAGGGTTTAGGGTTTCTGACACTGTGGCATTGCATGCTATGCGACGAGGACTTGGAAAATGAGTTGGCCCGGCGCACTCACTTGTACCAGCGGCTCCTCAAGAAGATGGATCAGAAGCATGCCAGACATGTTTTTCAGGTGCTTCATGTAGAACGAGGTCTGATACCAAAGAGCTGCTTTTGTTTAGCGGCTTCAGGCAATGTAGCTGTTCCAGATCTCCTTGGTGTGCTGTTCACACTAAGATGGACGTCTGCAGAACCAGATGCACGTGCCTACTGCTATCGGGCCCTGTGTCGAGGATGGTTTTCGTCATGGGCTTTCAAACGTGAAACGTCACTGCTGTAGACCTTCTGGCTACTTTGCCACATCAAGCCGTTGTCGTTCCCGCACACGATGTTCCTGCATAGCACTGCCCAGCTTGTTGTAGAGGTCACAGCAACTTGGTTTGCATCTGTGTTGTAGCTGGCATGCCTAGCCAGGTTGAAGACCGAGGCTGCGCAGCAAGAGCAGCCCATGCCTCAGATTGGTGCGATGTAGTTCTCACAGGTCCGTGGTCCGTAGAGTGTGTATGCACTCGAGGGGGCGGGGTGGTTGGGCCAGCGGCTAGAGTTCATGAAGTCTCTGGCAGAAAATGCTTTCATAAGGCTTTGCAGTTGCAACTGCTCGACCTCCTTCGATCAGGTCTCGGGAATTCAACCCTGCGAAGTCGACAGAGTCTGCCATGCCGGAGCAGGACGCAAAGGGTTCGAGGTTCCTGGACAGCTTTTGAAGCCAATGCTAGGCTATCTGCACGTTTTCCGGTCCTTGGTGTAGCACGACAGCTTTCTTACCGTTTGTGTCCTAAAAAAACATGTTTCTGCTACAAGCAGCGCAATAGCATGGAGTATGGATTCTGTTCTCCTCTTCACTCCTGAAGAAGGTAGTAGCCATGTCAACGTTAGGAGTATTGATCATACAAGTAGTGCTCGTGCTTAAACAGTGGTCCCTAATGGTCCAAGTACCCAAATGTCAGTGCTTTGGGTCCCACATACCATTCAGATTATAGTGCTTGAGCCCCAAAACCCAATTGTTTGAGTCCTTGGACCCATGGGGAGTGATAACCCTAAACCCTAAATGTTTAAAGTTTGAGGGGTAGGGTTTAATAAACCCTAAACCTTAAACTCCAAACCCTAAAGCTTACAACTTGGGTCGCCTGAAGATTATCCAGGAGAGCTTCTCGCTCGGAGGCTCCAGGGAAGTCTCCGGAACCCATCCTCACAGTCGCTGGCTTAGTGAAGCTTGGAGGTATCAAGGATATGGGCCATTTTCTGCAAGCTACCTCAAGGGGTCCATGTTCCTGTAGAGTATATACACGGGTCCCAAAGTAGGTATGTGAGAAACCCTTTGGGCAATAAGTATATACGATATCCCTACATGGACCATTTGGGTACCGGAAGATGGTCGTGGCCATGATTCTGAGGATGTCAGCCTACAGTTCAGCGGCGACGGTTTAGAGATGTTGGGCCAAGCGGTTATTACGTTGCCAAAGGACGTATGACTTTTTTTATGCCGAAGGTTTTGGAGATGTTGGTTTGAGACAGTCCAGTCTCGGGGAGTCAAGGTTCCAGCTTTGAGGCGTGTACTTGGCTCAGCTGGGGCAGCTAAGGCTCAGAAAGGTTGGTGTTGCGAGTATGGCATTGTCTCTTCGCGCTGAAAAGTTGAGGGCAGACCTGAGTCGACGGGGATGAAAGTAGGTTTGCTCAGTGAGACCCTGGGCGAGTTGTTGGGGTTTTGGGTTTAGGGCCAAGGTTGGCAGCTAAAGAACATGGTTATGCGTTCTTGCCAAGGTCCAGTAGTTTGCAGGATGCTGGATTGACATGTGTCTTTGAGCTTCTGAGCCTTCATAAAAGTATACGCCTGGGCCTTTCTTTCGACTTCCATGACCCTAAACCCGAAACCCCTAAACCCTAGACCCCTGAACCCTGAACCCCTAAACCGCTAAACCCCTAAACCCCTAAACCCACTTCCAGCAGACACAGGCCATTAGCAGCTTTCAGATCGCCTTCAGATGCATGCTGTGAAGCCCTCACAAGGCACCAGCCTCTCATTCGAGGAGATCAGCCGCTTGCAAAGGCAAGTGGAGGCAAGGTTGCCGCTTGTAGTAGGGTTTAGGGTTTAGGTCTTAGGGTTTAGGGCTTAGGGTTTGGGTTTTAGGGTTAAGGGTTTAGGGTATAGTTGATCCAAATCCCTGCCCCTAAAATGCAGATTATGGAAAGGTCATGTAGGGATAGTGGAAAAGAACGTGGAAACTATTATGGGATTGCATAGGGGTATCTTCTATTGGGATCTCCCGTGTAGCCGACAGGATTGTACTTTCCCAGTAAGGACCTCTAGATCAACCCTCCCCCCTTTTAGTTGTTGAGAGGATGCCGGTGATAGTATGATCTGCTTTTCGATTGCCAGTTCGTTAAGGATCCAACATCATCTTCATGATCGTCCATCCCCATCATCATGACGGTAAGACAAAACGTCTGTGTGCTGGCAATGGTGCTGGTGCCGGGACCCTCCTCCCGTGATTCAGCAAAGACGGCGGCTCTTGTCAGCCTTTTAAACCCTAAACCCTAAATAGTAGTTTCCATTTTATCTTCCATTATACCAATATAACACCAACATAACCCTACTATTACCCCAATGGGTAGCGTCCCCTGTCAGATCCCTAAACCCTAAACCCAATACAGTATATCATAGTACAATATAGCATATTTTGATATAGTATGAGCCCAAAATAGTATATCATGGTACAATATAGTATATTATAATATAGTATAAACCCAATATAGTATATTATAGTACAGTATAGTATATTATAATATAGTATAAAACCAATTTAGTATATTATAGTACAATATAGTATATGTTGATATAATATAAACCCCATATAGTATATCATAGTACAGTATAGTATATTACAATATAGTATAAACCCAATATAGCATATCATAGTACAATATAGTATATGTTGATACAATATAAACCCCATATAGTATATCATAGTACAATATAGCAT
>CAJNIZ010025769.1:12362-31643 GCA_905231905.1 Symbiodinium pilosum | reverse complement strand
GTATAAACCCAATATAGTATATTATGGTACAATATAGTATATTATAATAGAGTAGAATCCCGTTATAGTATATCATAGAGCAATATAGTATATGTTGATATAATACAAACCTCACATAGTATATCATAGTACAGTATAGTATATTGCAATATAGTATAAACCCAATATAGTATATCATGGTACAATATAGTATATTATGATATAGTATAAACCCAATATAGTATATCATCGTACGATATAGTACAGTATGATATCGTATAAACCCAATATAGTATATCATAGTACAATATAGTATATTATCATTACTGTGTATCATAGTACAATGAAGTATATTATCAATGTAGTATATCATAGTACAATATAGTATATTATCAATATAGTATATCACGGTACAATAGACTGTAATATCAATATAGTATATCATTGAGCAATATAGTATAGTATAACATAGTATACTGCCAGATCCCGCCAGGATCATCAGAGCACGCTGCAGATGGTCGGCTGCTCAGCCACGGTCGTTTTTGTTGGCGTCTGCGACTGCTAGGGCTTCTTCTAGGGATCCAGGTATACAAATAGGGTTCAGGGTTTAGGAATCCAAGTATACAACAAATACCTATAATGGAGAATAATATGGACAAGAAAATTGGAAATGACATGGACGCTGGGGTTATATAGGGATCCAAGTATACAAAGTTTGCCTACATTTGGCCCAAAAGTCTGTAAATATGACCTACCTTGGGTTGTTTGGATCTAAGGGTTCTGCCAGGGAGATTTAGGAGTCAAGCATTCTACGCATGGTGCTGATGTAATGGTCCCTCTACTGCGGCATGTTTGACAGGCTCTTCACTGAACTACTGCGTACGAACGATGCATGGGGCTTTGTGCTTTAACTACAGTTGTGCAGGGGACGTGCAGGATTTGCTAGGAACGACATCAAGGGATTTAAATCAGTGTCCTTTTCTGAGGTTGTTACATGATAAGCATTATGGTGCAGCTCTTTATTGAAGCTACCCTCTATAGATCAATCGATTCTGTGCGCGAATCGGAAACTCAGGATTATCCTTATGTGTTGAAGCACCACGTTGCTGTGCTGGAGTAATGTTGATTCTTACTTTGTGCCTATCATTTTACAGCTGCAAGTATGTGAGCTGACTATAGCTACCTGAAGTAAAGCCCTCGTACGAGAGCGGGGTGCGTTGAACAGGCCGGAGCTGCGATTCACTGCATCCGCTTGGTCCTCTGAAAACTACATGTATGCAGACCTTCAAATTTGGAAATTACTCTCCAGCAAGCCATAGTTACTCCCCGTTTCAAACGAACCAGACAGGCTTAAAGATCCAGTTTTTGTGAGGCGATTTAAACCCTGAAGCGGAGACTTCGTGAAGCCTGTCTAGTTGCCTAAGCACCCTGTCGAAATCGACTTCAAGGTTCAAGGGGACTAAGTGAGTCTACCTAGAACAATGTGTAAGGCATGTAGTAACCCCATTCATCCCATTGTTCACCTACGTACTAGGTCCCCAGGACCCTGAACCATAAATCCTCAATAACCCTTTTTTTGTCCCCATTTCTTTTCCATTTCGCACTAAGTATTATAGCGCCCTATGCCCTATAAGCACCAAATAGCGCAGTCGTTTCCAGCTTCTTTTCTCAGTGCGTACTTGGAGCTAGCACCTTGTGAAGCTGCACCATAACCAACCCTAATCCCTAAACCCTTGTCCGAAACCCTAAGGCCAAAACCCTAAACCCTCAAGCCCAAACCCTAAATCCTGCATGCAGGCATAAACGTCCATGTGGTTAAGAAACCTAAGCCCATAATCCCGAAATGACCTAGAACCCTCACCAGGTGCGCCACGAGTTCGCGCAATATCGGCGAGACCATGCGACTTTGGCGCAGCTGCAGGATGGTTGTGGCAACTGGGTTTAGGGATTTGGGTTTAGGGTTTAGAGATTAAGGTTTAGATTTAATGACCGTTACTTTAGAGGGTTAATAGTTTAGGGCTTAGGGTGTAGGGGTTTCGGGTTCATGGATTTAGGGTGTAGAGATTTGAGTTTAGGGTTTTAGAGTTCAGGGAGTTGGGTTTAGGGTTTTTGGGAATTATAGGTTTAGGGTTTAGGGTATTATCGGTTTAGGATTTAGGGATGTCCGTTTTAGGATTTAGGGGTTTAGGTTTAGGGCTTAGTGATTTAGGTTTGGGGATCTGGGGACAGGGTTCAGTGTTTAGGATTCAAGTACTAGGATGTAGCATTTATAGGGTTGAGGGTGTATATGTACATATGTAGTGCTTAGGGTGTAGAATGGCTTTGCCAAGCAAGCCTGGTTTGCGGATCTTAGTTGATTGAGCGTATCTGCGCAGGGGTCTCAGTCCGGAGAGCTTCAAGGAAAGCACTCAAATTCTACTATCATGCTGTAATACTATAATCCCACCATACGAAAATGTTATCATATTATAATAACATGAACAATATATTAATCGTACAATATTACAAATATATTATAAGGGGGAGTTCTCCTGCTCTGTAAGGCATTGGTGAGATTTGCCACAGGGACTGAAGCCATTGCCAGCCCGGCCTCAAGCTTAAGCCGCCACAAAGAAGACCGTGAAGACAAAGCAGGAATATCTACCAGAGGAGCAATGACACTGTAGCCTCCTTAAAACTATTTTTGAATATTGTTAGTGTTATAGTAGAACCCTAAGCAAATGTCAAACCTCTTCTTTTCCTTAGAGGTCTAAGGAGGCTACAGGAGACAGATGCTACTATCCACAAATCATTCGGAATCTGCTACCTGAACAAAATCCCTTGCCTCCCATTAAGTCTTTCTATGGTTAGCGCTTGGCAACCTGTTCCACGGGGAACACGCTGGTGGAGCATGGGGCTTGTATCATAGGTGGAAAGACTTCTTGGCGGTTGATGGGCAATTGTTGGGAAAGATTGTAGGCAAGCATTGGAGGGCCATGCATGCAAGTGTTTGGTTCTCCATCAATCTTCGGGAAGAGAACAGGGAATCCAGTAAACCGACCCGCCCACGATTGCAGGACCAGAGCACGAGGCTAATCATCTCGGCGCTGTATGAGCTGAAGCAGCAGAAGGACATGCAGGGCATAGGATATGGTCCGATATGATACTTTGACTGTGTTGCTTTGGTTTCCAATGAACTAAGCGGACCATAAAGTTTTTACCAAATCCATACTGTTTGCTCAGTATTGTAAGGAGCGGGAAGCTGAAAGCGGACGAAAAGGCTCAACAAGAACAAGATACATGATGTGGTCTCGGAGATGAGCTATTCCTGCTAATCAGTTGTCAGACAATTCTTGGGGCAGCTCTACATCGATAATTTTGCCCCGCACAAGGCGGGGCGTGCTGTAGTAGCATCAAGCACAGGATCAAGCACCGTTTCCTCCTACGTCGCCTGGACCTTACAAACCGCAAGCTTTCTCTGCCGTGAAGGTCTGACTTTGGCGTTCTGTGAAACCCCAAGGGCAGAGGTCGTAAGGCTTGCCGATCTAGATGGTAGTTTCCCAAAATACGGGACCAATATGGACCCCAATGTACTGTAATCCTTGTTTTGTGACCCTCAAACAGGTACTCCTAATTTTGGGAAGCGCCCAGATTGTAAAAGCCACTGAGCTCTGAAACCTTTCGGAGGGTTCGCGCGTGCTCTAGCCCAGTTCAGCAAGTCTCGATTGGAAACAGAGGGGAAAAATTGCAGTTTTCATTTTGCAGCTCTTAATTCTGAGGGCAACCCACTGTCTGTTATAACCATTAAAACTACCCCAAGGTTCCCAGAGTGCCCCGGTCAAGGATCCCTGCATGATTCCGACAGCCTCTTGCGCAAGTCTGCTACCGAGGTATGACCCCGATGCTGAGTGGCAGTTCACCAACATGACGCCGAAGCAGAAAGAGTGCCCCGACATGACATTTGTCCAATCGCAGACCAGGAAACCTGCCAAAAGGTTGTCTAAGAGGAACAATGGAAGATGACCTTGGGAAGGGTTGTAGGTAGGGGTAGATTGCAGCAACCATGATTATACCTGACATGTCAAAGATGGTGAGCATGATTGATATTCGCCATGCTCCTGTTCATGTACTTTGTAAGTGGAGTAGTGTGAAGGTACTTTTTCCGCGTTCTGCTGGAGAAGCTCAACAGCAGCATGTGCGCAATGTGCTTTCCTGTTGGTCGGGAGCTTGGCTGCTTTGCTTGTCCGCCACGTCGACTCCAGAGTCGAAAAAGTGACATACGGCAGGGAATATATTGGGGTCTGTTGGGGTTATATGAGCCATAGTCTAAACTCCTTAAAGGGGGTTATATAAGGGATTTTATAGGGGACTACTATAGGGGTTATTAAGGGGGATACTTGGAGTTTAGACAATGGCTCATATAAGGGTTATATTGGGATAATGGAAAATAAAATGGAAACTACTATGCTTATCGGGTAATGAGGGGGAGGGAATTTAGGGTGCTAGCAAAAGCGGATTGCACATGGCCTACTAGCGGCATACCTTTCCCCAGTACCAGCCAGAAGAGATCGAAGGAAGCTGATAGCAGGTACGGACTCTGGTGTAAAGAATTTGCCTGCCCCCAGTACCAGACCCTCAGCATTAAAACTCCCCATTTTGGTATACCGTATATAGGGAACATTTCAAAGGTGTAGGTTAGCTGTATCCATGACAGGGTGCAGAGAACACCGACAGATAAACCGTTACAGCGACGGCCATTCTTGTAGACACGACAGACTATATTCTAATCATGCCCGTTTAGACCGACAACCGAGTAAATCCTAGCTCTAAACCCTCATATTCAGCACCCTATAGAAACCCAAAACTCCAAATCTTGAAATTCTAAGTATTGAAAGTCCCTACTTGTTTCCGTGGACCTTACTATGGGCCCTCAAATGGGTTTGTAGGGGTTTACAACATAGAGTGTACAAAAGGCAAGGCATATAGGACCCCTACTAGTGCCCATAGTTACTTCCAACACACCTAAACCCCATACTCTAACACCCTCAAACCCCTAAACCCTAAACCTTAAACCCTAAACCCTTATACCCCTAAACCCCTAAACCCTGACACTGAGGACCACAGGCCGCCTCCACTGCCAGTTTGCCAGCCATCGGCAAACAGGAGTGTGGGAAGGAGGCCATGGGGCAGGGTTTGGGTTTTCTGGTTTTATTTCTTAGGGTTCAGGATTCAGGGGCAATGGTGATTTTTGGTGGTTTTGGCTATGTTTCGTCGGTTTTTAGGATCTAGAGTCCAAGATTTTGTTAGGGTTTACAGGGCGTAGGGTTCACGGTTGCTCAGGTTTAAGGAGATGAGGGTTTTTTGGAGGGCTTGTGCCGGTGACTGACTGGGCGGGCCTTGACCTCACTTGGGTCCTTTCATTCAATAATCCTGCTGCAGTATAAAGAACCCAGAGGGTCCACATATACAACCATTAGGGAATTGGGACCCACAACTCCTCCTATAGTATGGTATTTTGGGGCTTAATTCCCTAATAGTTGTGTATATGGACCCTCTGAAAAACAGATTGTAATTATGTTTGGGGCACCCACGGAACTCAGCCACTAGATCATTCCCACAGCCTGCGCAGCTACTGCTTTGAAGTAAGGGTGTTGGATGTTCTGGGTCACGGACCGGGCTTGTATGATCCGCCGTTTGATGTGCAAGAATTGTTAGTTAAAGCTGCAGGAGTTGCAGCGGATTAGAAGGCAGGATGCTTGTAGGTGGTTGGTTGTTTCTATGGCAAAAAAGCACAGCGGCAATGTCAAGAGATGGAGAAGGGAAAGGGAACGAAGGATACCTACCAACTTTCCATCTAAGTATTGACTCTCCCCGGGGGGAGAGGTGGGCATAAACATACTGCACGTGACCAGGAAGCATTAGCTAAGTATTCTTCCACACCCTCACTGTACCTTTTCAGATTCCGGAGCCCGCAACCCAGACTGTCCCTACAGTGCTCAACCCATGAGGCAAGTCTCAAAGCTGAAGTATGAAGCGTACTCTGGGCTAAATGATCCGGTGCGGATGCTCAATTTGCATAATCTTCTTCGGGCAAGTTAGTCTTTCTGCTGACATGTGGCAGGGAATCCGGTTCTCGCAGTTCCTATGGTCCGTGGCGACCGATGGCGGGCCATCACAAGGCAGTGAAGACCTCTGGTCCCAGGGTCTACGGACTGCCGGGGTAACAGTTGAGTTCAGGACATTGGAAGAGCAGGTGTAGCTCCAATTTTCGGTGAGCTCTGATCCCACCCCACTCCGTTGCCCGCGTTTGCGAGTACATCTCTGAAATGTGACTCTTAAGACAAGATGTCATCTTTTTTTCCGGAGGAGAAGAAGCGTCCGTACACATTGCTTAAGTGCCTGTTGATGTGTGGTTGAGAGCTACAGCAACTCCGTTGCGCTGGAAGGCCTTCGGCAAGAGATGTGCACGAAAGCTTGCCAGACGGAGACAAGCAATGCAGATCCATGTTTGAAGGAGCGCTCTGCGTGGGGCGAGGGCTTGTAAGAAAGACTGCTGTCTTCACCAAGGGGAGCAGCAGTAAGCCTGTGCCTGAGGTCGCTATGACGTCGTGCCTGAATGCTGACCCCACTCAGTAACAATTAAGAATACTTGAAAACAGGAACATATAAAGCTGTTCATATAGTCTGCTGGGTGAGGGCAGTACCCAGTTCTTGTCCTAAAGCCTGGCTGACAGTCCGCGGAGCTACTTGAATTTGGTTGATTTCGTGTAGGGGCTTGCACAATTACAAACAAAAGGACACTCAATGGAAAATAAACTGGAAACTTACATGCGGGGTTATGCCTGCTTACAACTTCGTGTAGTTCTTCGTGAACAACGAATATGGAGGACTTCCTGCAGCAGGTTATTCACATTTGAGACCCAACTAGTTTCACTCAGATTTGGCGACAAACTCTGCTAAATGCTTTTTAAGGAAGAGCTCATTCCAAATGCTCGGGCTACTATCGAAGCTCCACGGTTGCCACCAATTCCTTGAAATTGGGCACCCTTAGCCCTAAACCCCAAACCTGCTCCTAGCAGCTTTCGAGTCAGCGAGATGTTCGAAAAAAGGTGCTGCACCAGAAAACAAACCTTGGCCTTTTGCGATTTCCGTTACTGTTTGGACAGCTCCACAGCACACAGCCACAGAAAGCCCTCATAGCGAGCCCTTGGCAATGAAACTCCATCAGGGTTTAGGGTTTAGGGCTGACTGTAAATTGGGGGTTGCAGCCCTCATTCAGGACAAGTCCATGAAATCTTCGCCAACCCCTTGGCCCAAACGCCCAAACTCTATCTTCTGGGCAAATTACAAAAGCTCATCCGACCTCATATCCAAATGGTGGTACACAAATGTTCACTAAAAATTGCCTCATCAACATGGAATTGATTTGTATACCCTGCAGGAGGGGATCTGGAACCCCAAGGGCAAGACTTCGCACCTCAACTCAGCTGGGATGATCACTGCTGGCGTGGCGCGCCCCTCAAGAGGAATTTTTGAATTAAGGTGGAGCACCCGAAAGGGCTTTGTACAGCTTCTATAGGATGGTACAGGGGTTATATAGGGGACATTTACGGTGGAGGGTTTAGGATCTCAGTTTGGAGTGTTACACTGCCCCCAGCTAACCTAGCACCCCCAAAAGTTAAGTAGGGTTTTGAGATTAAGGGCCCTGTAAAGATTACTGTCCTGTTTTGAGTAGTCTACATGGGGCTCCCTGTTGGTTCGGGGGAGGGTCATTGCTTCGGGACTTGGAGTGTTCTGTTTAGGGGTCAGAGGGCTTCTAGGCTAAGGGGTCTAGGACATTGTAGCTGATAAGTGACCTCTCCAAGAGTGACTACTCCTCCTTCCCCTTGTTTTACAAGGGAAGGGAATCAATGTCTTAGCGCTAGTTCCGTCATTTGGCCTCAGTGTCCAAACGTGTTGTGAAGTTCTCATGCGCGTGAATACGTACGTCAGCCCACTTGTCCGGCAGCAATGTGTAGCAATCCCCTATGGTTCTCAGCGGTGCTCATTGATACTCCGTGGGGTGAGCAATGCACAATACAAACGCTCTCACGTGCCCCATGTAAAACACTTACGGCAATCACTTGGAAGCAACCCTTCCCTCATAAAATCGCCATCGCGGTTGCTAATATCCTCAGATCAGTTCGAAAGTGGCTTTGTGGTTGTTCTGAACTGTGGTAACTCTTAGGGCTCCCCGTTCCTAAGTCTTGGAAGCATGCGGTATGTAATGGAACTCTAGCATTCACTGCATGTTCGGCCGGTCGGAATCTAATGGAACGGAGGCAATTTGTTAAAGATAAGGGTGGATCCCAGATGGTTTATGATGATTGCATAGGTACGCCGCCAAAACAATAGAGCTCTTTTGTAGGCAGTCCATCTGCATGCTCAAGAGCATCTCGAAAGACAGCATCATATGGTTCTTTGTCATGGAGACGCGAGTCGTCACTACACATGATGGCAGTTCCAGTGACAACAACACGGTCATGGAGGTTTCATTCAAACTGGTGCAACAGTGCAAGACTCGCAGCAATAGCAGCACCAGCAGCAAAAGCAGCAACAAGAACACTGACACTGCTCACAATAATGATAATACTACTGGTAATGATAATGTGGATACATACTACTAGTAACACCTACAGCATTCTAATTGAGATAGTTAGTCTTTTGAGGCCCTATACCGGATTGCTGTTAAGGAACTTAAATTAAGTTACCATAGTGGGTATATATAGTTATTAATAGGGTTTCCCCAATACAATAACTTAATTCAGCTCCTGAAGTATAACCCCTGAACCTGCCAGGTTGCCGGCAACGTGAGGAACTGGGGCCCGAAGGCGGTTTCGCACCGTACGCGCGGCTTCTGAGCCTCTGGGACAGCGAGCTAGGGCGGTAGAGTTGGAGTGCAAGGATCTTAAGGGTTTAGAGGTTTAGGTCTGCAAGAAGAACATTTGGGAAATAGGAGCAGAAGGCTAAAGGGCAGTGTAGTTGCTAAAGAGGTTGGATACTAGCATTATCACACGGGGGATCAACATTCTCAGATACACCCATCTTTACAGATCCTCAGCACTACAGGGAAAACTCACTGTGTCATCTTGTAGTGCAGACTCCCGTAGTCTGTAGTCTGTAGTGCTCGCGACGAGTCGAACATAGCCAAGCAGCGGAGGTCAGAACAACGCAGGGCTCTATCATACATGAGTATGAGCTATGCCGGCGAAATTGGATAGGCTTTTCAATCCCGATTGTTAAGATTTGTGGGCTCTTGATCTCATTCGAACTGCCTGAAGCGTTGTCCACCTAAGACTCCTAGGCGTTGCAGATTCTTCGAGCATGCAGCCATGGCTGTAGAATTGAATAGTTGTGGCTTTGAGAGCTAAACACTCTCGACAAAGCACTTCATGAACCCGGCCATAGATTGAAGAAACCGCACGCAGTTGCTATCCTCGGACATAGCCGCATTTCCGAAAAATGTTGAGCGGATAGCCTCGTTTCCTGGCACAGTCAGCTCCGACATGAGCTGATAAAAGCATCGATGTCTCACCTCAACGCCCACCAAACGGTGGTATCTGCATTACCCCATAGCCGAATGTCACTGAATGTGAAATGAATTCCTGGCTGGAGATCGAGGAACAGAGACAGATGCCAGGCACTCGTTTTGCCAACTTAGCCTGTGCACCGATGCGCAGGCATAAGATGCACATGCACATCGCAAGATGCGTTCGGCCGGGTTCATTGCACCCAGTCATGTGAACATGAACAACCAAAAACTATGCACGTCGTGCAAAATCGTGGTGTAACTGGCCCAGCAGAGTCGCTTGTTGCATTCAGCTAGCAGGGGTGAATAGGGTTGCGTGTTGTTGGGCGCCATTCTCCAAGTTTCACCCCTATCGCAGAGGTCCAGGGGACTCAAAAATGTGTCCCTCGAGGTCAATAACTGCTCTTGTGCTGAAGGCACCATGCAAATGCTTATTCCATGTATGGTGGAGCCTCACGATCCCCAAGTCTGTTGAAGTAAGATCCCCTGTATCAGCTGTAGACTCTGGCCCTGACTGGCCCCAGCTTTGGAAGATGAAGAGCTCTTATTGATCCGGACCCGCCTCAAGGGAACATACTTCAAGTCTGAAAAGCGCGCTGCAGCCTACATGAGCTATAGTCTAAAGTCCTTGAAGAGGGTTTTATTATAGGGCATTATATAGGGGAGTACGAGAGGGGTTATTAAGGGCGATCCTAGCAGTTTAGACTATGGCTCATATCACAGCATGATGAGGTTTCTACTGCACGGACCCCAAAAGTATGCCACAGTACTCACAATGTTTAAGTGGTTGTTTCTTTGAGGAGAAATTATAGGTGCCCAGTACCTTAGCCATCTCTCACCCGAACGTGTAATTTTGCTGAAGAAGGGATGTCCATCCTAAGGGAAAGGGAAAGTGATGATGTTGCTAATTACAGTCTCCAATTTCTTTTCCAATACCCCGATATTAACCCTACATATGGCCTATAATGTAATTATAAGATTGTAGTTTCCATTTTCTTTTCCATTTCCCTTATATGTAGCCCTATACTCTAATATAGTTTCCATTTATGTTCCATTACCTCTATATGATGCACAAACCCTATAGTATAGTATGGTTCCCATTTTCTTTTCCCTTACCCATATATCATATATATATATACATACATATTATACCTATAAATATATAACCTCATTCATATAGCCCTACATATATATATATATACATATATATATGTAGATAATGCAAGACCACAACTTGCCGCGTCAGCTAAGCGATTTTGGACCAACGGGCGAGACTTCGGGACGGCCGGGAACAGCAACGATAATCTCCACTTTTCCAGGCCATCACTGGGTAGGCCCCTGGGATATTTAATGTTTTCCCTAATGGCTTCAATAAGGGACCCTATATACTAATATTGTTCAAAGGGTTTTAGGGGTCAACCCAGATCATCCGCGAGTCAGTTTAAAACCTAGGGGCGATATGGGGATAGGGGTTTATCTAGAGGTTAGGATGGGTGTATGATATGGGTAAAGTAGACGTGCTGCATGGATAACTTTGTTTTGCATAGCTCCTCTTCATGTGGGGGCGCATAAATCAGTTGGATCTGGTTCCCTTTTGGAGGACATGAAAGAGAATGGTTCAGGTCCCTCTTGTCGTTGCAAACCTGCTCAAGATCCAAGTGCAATCGGGCAGGATGTCGCCGCAGCCAACTGCCGAACACGGACAGGGGCTTGGTGGCTACACGCACTCATCAAGTGGACGGCTAAAGCAGGGATTGGCCCCTGTAGGTACCCTATATATATATATATACCCTGGAGTGTAATATGGTAGTCAACATTTTCTTGTCCGTGGCCGCTATATGTAACCCTAACTATATATCACATCATATGAAAGTATGTACTAAGCCTGGGGTGCTTGCAGGGGACCTTAGTTGCAGCCTGGAGCCAGATCAAGAAGGCATCCATTTGTTCGTTCTGTGAGCTCCAAGTATGTCATACAGCTTCCTGCGCATGACCACATGTGTGACCACTGTAGTGACCAAGGCCTGTTGTCCAAGCAAGGGCCCTGGCATGCTTTGCCGCAGAACTTGTGCAGTCTCTTACCAATGCTATGCTATACGCTGACAAAGGTGCTAAACGCAGACTTGCAAATTTCAAGGTGATCCTGGATTCTCAGGCCCACAGGCATTGTGCGAGCAGCCCCTAAATCCATTACCACCTAATCTTGCTTTAGTTGTTCTTAGAAAGCTCCGCAAAGGTCCCCACCTTCGATAAGAGCATTTGTGTTGAAAATTGTCCGGTCCCAGGGTCTGCCGGTGTAAGCCAGGACATTTCGAGCACGCGGAGTAGTGTGTCCCAAATCATCGCAGATGCCTGGCCCCGTTCCTTCAAACCATAGGCACAGACTCTTGCACTTAAGTCTGTCGGAGTCCTCATGCCTCAACCTCCTACCAACCCCAACACCCCAAACCCCAGAAAAAATGCATGCCGAAACTAAGTCAACAAAACACACACACACACACCCACACACACACACACACACACACACACACACACACACCAACCTTGAAACACTCAACCCCAAATGAGGTAAAGTATCTTATGGTGTTGATGAGTGGTATATGGGGTTTCTCAAAAAAATCATGGGGTACCATTTCGATGGTCCAACCCCTGGGGATTGTAGCCTGTTTGGGCTTTGTATTGTTGCCGCCTATCCGCGGAAGCTACCATATAGGCTTCTGTAGTGACATTGGTCAGTGTATGTGGCGCGCCCCTGTGGGGGGAACATCAATTTTCAAGCCCCTGGCTCCCCGCGTCAAATTACGATAGTCCTTATGATAAGTAGCCCCAAAAAGGCACCTCTAATTTTGGGAAACCCCAGTACACTAAACTCCAAGCCCCATGTTCCCTTACCTCCTTTTCTCCTTCACCAGGCTATTATTCACAGTGCTGCTGAAAATCCTGCATGACCTTAGTAGGCCATAATTTTATGATACCAAAGTATTTTATAAGGTACTAGAGGTCATACAGGATTTGTGGTATCAGCCATGTGAGCTATAGCGCTTAATAGCCCCTGCAATACTCCCCCTATATAATCCCCTATATAACCCCCCAGGGCTTGATAGATGAACTTGTGAGATCTATGGGTGTAGACCCCAGTTCAAGAAGTTTAGACCTGAAACCCACTCTAATCCCCAATGCAACCCCCTTCAAAGGAGTTTAGACTCTAAGCCCTAAACCCGAAACCCCTAACCCCCTATATGACCACCTTTAAGGAGTTTAGACCATAGCTCATTTGATTGCAATATGGGTGGTTGTCAAAATGATGGTCTTTTTTTGGATCCCTATTGTAATACGGCCCCTAATATTTAGGGTTCCCAAAAGGGGACCATAATTTTGACAACCACCCAAATAATGATTTGATTATAACCCTAAACCCTAAACCCAATTATAATGATTTCTGTAACTCCTCTGAGGACCCTGGGCCCTGTCGCCCTCGTGGGTGCCGGCCCTGGGGATCCCGAGCTGCTGACGCTGCAGGGATCCCCAGAACCCTTACTTGGATAGGGTTTAGGGCTGATAGGGAAAAGGGTGGAGGGTTTGGGGGCTTGTAGGATTTAGGGTTTGGGGCGTACAGGGTTTAGGTTTTGGGGTTTGGGGCTTGGAGGGTGTAGGATTTAGGGCTTAGGGGGCCCAGGGTTTGGGGTCAGGGGGGTTTGTACGTGCACTTTCGAATATCTACGTGCCATACCGTAAGCCCAATCATTGACCTACCTGCTAAGCCGCTGTGACCCAACGACTAAAACACCGCAAAAGTGTAGTGTCTACACTGGGGATGCTATAGTCCCCAGTCTAAAGTCTGAGATTATACCTGCTTTTGGTTGCTTTTGAGAGGACAACGTCCTGCATGACCATGTACGTGTATTATACTGCCATAATTCATGGGATTGCGCTATGTGGGACCATGCAGGCTTGTGTCCATCCAGAGTTAAACCGTCCTTTGACAGTCACTTGAAGTTGCCAATCCCCAAATGTTGCAGATTGTACATACGCCTTCAGAGCTCAAGAGGAGGTCTATACAGCTTGCTTCCCGGGATGGTAGCGAAACGAAGGCTCAGTCTGGAGCCCCCAACGCGGGAAAGCAGCAAGCTCGAGTGAACTGCTGCTAAAAAGAATCCGGGCGGCTGGTTGCAGTCATCCCGCACCAAGCAAAGGAACAGGAAATTTTCAGAGCATTATCAGGCTTAGTCTTCCTAGTGCCGTCAAGAAGGCATTCTTGTTGATGGTTGTGAACACGCTTGGTTTTCGCATTGGACAAGTTTGCAGGGGCTCGTGCAGTTTCAGCCTAGGGGACAGCCTTAGAGCATGGCATTCGCAAATCCAAAGTCTTCAGCCCAAGGCAGCCTGAGGGTCCAAAGACTCAACAGGAGGATTTAGGCGCCAACAACAAGTCACATAAGAGTTTTTGGGGCATAAGTGACAGAAGCCACGTTATTGGGGCAATCACTCGACCCAAGGCGAGCGGTTCGACGCTTGGAGGCCGCCAAGGGAGCGTCTAAATTCGAGGGTTTAGGGTTTAGGGTTTTTAGGGTTTAGGGTTTAGGGTTCAGGGTTTTAGGGTTTAGGGTTTAGGGTTTAGGGTTTAGGTTTCCATAGCTTCCAATTTTGGATGCCTGGCGCCCGCAACATAGTAGGTGCCCACCGATAACCAACTCGATGTTGGATTGGCACTGTATTGATGAGGAGGGAAGCAGAAATCAAGGGTTGTGTTGGTGAAGATTTCCTCTTGTCAGTTTTTGTGTGTGCCTGTCGAGGTTCTTCCTCTTTGGACCAGATACTCTTTGCCCATGCTTTCAGGGGACTAGAGTTCTACCACAGAAATGGCAGTTTCCATAATTAATTAAATCGGAGGACCCCAATATAGACACCAATATGTTATAATCCTTATTGTTGGGGCCCCAAATGCTCCGAACATGTGCACAACAAGGCTTACAACCCTGCCTATGCTTTCTGCAGCCTCGCAAGAAGAGAACCAGGACCCTCCAAGTACTCTTAATCGGGATTATATGGCCCCTAATAGTGGAGGCCTAAATGGAGAGTAGATGCCGGGTAGCTGGAGGGAGCAGACAGGCAGTTGCTGGCAGAGGAATTTCATTCAAATCCAGAATCCCGAACAATGGTCGTCAACTCACCCTGTCTGGAGCCCAATATCAAAATAATTCTAATCCTCCGTATGGAGACCCCCAAAGTGGGACGCTTCTTTTTTTGAAACTCGGATTCCGATGGTCATCTAAATGTAAACCCAGTTCCCATTTAATGTTCCGTTCTCTCTTCCGTGAGTGTTCCATTATTGGGGGGACATTTCCTTACAAGCCCGCTATGTATAGTAGTGCCCATGTATTTTTCATTTCTTATTCCAGCTGATTCTTCATTATCACGTTCCCTATATTCATATTTCGCTATAGAATGCACATTCCTTCTAGCAACCTAATTTGTGGAAAGCACCATGCATGGCCTGCAGCCAGGCGGCAGACGTCGTGCTGCACGACAGTCTCATTCCAGAAGAGGCTGTCAGGGATGGATGGCCTCAAAACCGAGGGATCACAAAGCAGGCTAATGCACTGCATCCTGCATGGAATGCATGGAGCATACTGCTGATTTTGGTGTTGTTGTTGTTGATGATGATGATGATGATGATGCTGCAGTAGCAGCAGCGCGACGGCAGTGTTGGTGATAACAATACGGCTAGCAGAGCAAAATTTGCTCGTGCAGCAAGGCTGAGCTTGTATGCCTTGAATGTGTATGCATCACAGGGTTCCAGCCCTGGCAAACCCTGAGCGCCTGCAGCTTCAGTTTGGGATTCAGTGGCGATTTTGCCCAGCAGGTCTTGAACATGGTGCCTCGGCGTGCTCAGCTCATCAATGTGGGCAAGCGATGCGGCGACGTCAAGGCGCTTTTTTGTTCAGGAAATTTCTTGACTCAATTGCAAGGCATTAAGACAGCAAGGTTAAAGCTTTGGGCTCAAGTTGAGCAGGTTTAGTGGTTTTAAAGCGAAGCTAACTGGTGTGTCTCTCCAAGAGAGCAACCAGTATCTCGGCGATGGTGTTCCGAGCTTCAGTACAGTATGTGCTTGAGAAGCCACTCTTCCTCATGGGGTGCAACATCCTTCTGGGACTGGTCGTGCCAATCGCGGCAAGGTTGGCAGGAAACAACGACCCCTATGACAACCAAATTTCCCACGTCTTTGGGCAGGGGTCGATTTGTGTAGCCATGGACTTCCCTGGCTGGATGGAGGCTGCCACTACGATGTTTTTCTTCACTGGCCTCTTGCACAGCTATGGAATGATCAAGATATACCAGCACTGCAAACGTGAGTGGGAGGGGGAGAACAGCAAGAAGTTTCTCCTGGCCTTTGTGGCCTTCGAGATCTTTTGCGTGAACTGCTTCTGGCTGGTCGGCCTCTTCAGTCCCGTGTTGGACCACAGCATTGACACAGTCTACGCTCATTCTATCCCCTATGTGGCACTTCAGATGTGCTTCTTCTTTTGGGTCATCTTCCTCATTGCCTTCGTGCGTCCGACAGGTGTGGGCAAGATTCGTGCCGTGTCATGGCAACACGGCTGCACTTTGAGAAGCACGGGTCTGTTTTGATTCTGCCCTCTCGTTGTCTTAAGCTAGGGTCCTGCATGCCCAGGTACTGTTTCAGTGGGGGCTACTTGGCCTTGCAAATCTTCGTGCTTGTTCTCATCTTCTGGACTTTTGCAGAGCTTTCGCAGCCCGGCGTTGCAATGGCTGGAGCCGACCGCTACAAGGGCCCTATGGCCCGCGGCGCCAGCTGGATACCCCTCTCTGAGCCCCTGGGCCTCCTCTGTCGACTTGGATGTTTCTTCCTACATCCACTTCGCCTAGCAGCACCACAGCAGGAGCCTGAAGCTAAGAAGCCAGAACCCACAAAGGTTGAGGCGTTTGAAGCCCAAGAGCCATGAATTCGCCAGAGGCTTGCAACTCTGGTTTTGAGAGACCTAGGCCTGCAAGCACGACCCGTGCTTGGACCTACAATCCCTGGTCTAGTCTCCATCCACTCCAAGACATACTGTAGCTGGACGTCTAGGCTATGGCCGTAGATCGAATATCCGAAGGAGGAAACAAAAGACTAGACTTGGGGCTGGCTCTCATGCTGGAGGTAGGCTATGTGGTTGTGACAGGGTTCACTGCCACTTACCCTGCCTATCCTGATGGAAGCAAACATGCACAATGAGGAGCAACAAACGGGAGCGATGCTGCACTGTGGATCTGGATACTTTGCAAGCCACTATTTCCATAGCAAGAGCATTCAAACACCTTTGATGACGTCATCATGACAAAGCCCCCATAGAGATTCATTTTTCTGTTATTATTACTATTATGAAACATGCAAGTGCTCGGGTTTTGTAGGCCTCGCCTATGCTTGGCAGTCGAGATACTCTTGCGCTTCTCCGCAGATTGTCGTTGTGCGCAATCCAACCCAAACTGTAACAAGCGGAGCTTCTCCTAGTATCAGGACATATCAAGACTTTATGATATCATAATGTGACGAACAGGGTCAGAGCTTTTGAGACTGCGTAACTAAATCCCCTTTTTGAATTGTCTGGATCTCCCAAAGGGTCCATGTAGGCATATAGTATATACTTAAGGCCCGACGATGTTCCCATATAGTTACTTTAGGGCGGAAGTATCTACTATGTAGCTACATGGGCCCTTTACCTCAGCTCATGGATTGCAGGACAGAGGCCTTCAGCAGCAGGCGAGGCTCAAACCTCAGGTTTGGTGCTTGCAACGGTTTCCAGAAGTATGGCTTCTCAAAATAGACCCCAGTATACAATTGTCCTCATACAAGGGCTGGCCAAAAGGGGCCCCTGATTTCGGGAAACATCAATTGAGGTTTGAAGTTAATGTGGCTTTCTTTGGCTTTCCTTGCCAGGCTTCTCAAGCAGCTGACTAGGAATCTGATGTATTCAAGCTGAAGAGACGTCACATCCCAGAATGCTAAGGGGCGCGAAAAGCAGTACCGTTTGAAAATAGGGATGCCACAGAGATGCCATAGGTCCCAACGTAGGTTAGGAGTGCCTTCTACTTAGTCAGTATATGGTAGCTTGAATATGCAACCACCAAAACAGGACGTCTGAAATGGAATCGTGCAAGACGTTCCTTGGCAAAGGGGGTTCTGTTGGGATCCTTTGCTTTGGGATCCTTTGCTTTGCATCTTTTAGTGGCCTTGGTAGCAGTCCAAAGGGTTTTGCGAGAGGAGATTCACGACTTGATGCTGACACACAGCCAGCGTGGCTGCAACGTTGTTCGCCTGAAATGCTGTAGCCTTAGCAGACAGACTGATGTGTGATGCTAGGCCGGCTAGGCGTGCCTTGCCGAATCAAAGAAATACTCATGCTCCTCTGGCTTAATCCAGCTTCATTGGCGCTTGACCGCCAAGCCGAGGCAATCAAACATCATCCCTGAAAAGTCCCATGGCATCTGCCCAGCAATCCTGATAATAGTACTAATAGTAATAGTCTTGACAGTTTTGGTAATAATAGTAATAGTATCAACACTATGGAAAATAATGCAGTTCTAAGGCGGCGATCCATTCATCTTTGGCCGAGGCGGTGAGGCTGTCGTGCGCATGCAAGCTACGGACCAGTCCACCTAGCACTTACCTTTGGTTAGTTATGAAGGAATGGGTCTTTATAGCAGTCCCTATATAGCCCACTAGGTAACTATAGTAGTGTCAATTTTATTTTCCATTCTTTCTTTCCCAGCTGACCAAAGCTGAGTACAGACCCCGGCAATCTAAAGCATAATCTGAGCTGTCTGTCAAGTTGGATACTGTAAGTTCCATACCCTGAACCCCTAACCTCTAAACCCTAAACCCTAAATGAGTCCCCCTAAACAGGCTAATGTAACCCCTAAATAACTCATTATAGTAGCTTCCATGTTCTTTTCCATTATCAGGTATATAACCCTATCAAACCCTATATAAGCATTAGATAACCCCATTATACTATAGTAGTTTCCATTTTCTTTTCTATTATCCCCTATCTAGCCCCTATAAAACCCTACTGTACCCCCTAGAAACCCCAGTTTCCATTGCATGCTCCATGTTCTTTTCCGGTTGGTTTTGCATTTTAACCCTAAACCTCCAACATTAACCCCAAACCTAAATAGTAGCTTTCATTTTATGTTCCAGTATCGCCATAGAACCCCAGTATAGTATAGTAGTTTCCGTGTTCTATTCCATTATCCCTATATTACCCTATATACCTCCCATGTAGCCCTACTCCATTTGTGATACCCCTAAATCCTGAACCCTAAACTCTGAACCCTCAACCCCGTTGCAAGAGCATGGTCTGATCCGACTGCCGCCATGTTTCTCAGGAGCTGGAGTTTTTGGCGGCGCACCAAGCACGCGGCTGAGAGGGGTTGTATAGGGTTATATAGGGACGGGATTGTATAGGGATTTTATAGGGATTCTAGGGGTTATATAGGGATAACATAAGGATTATGGCGGCTATTTAGGGATTATACAGGGAGTATAGGGGTCAAATAAGGGCAATGGAGAAGAAAAGGGAAACTAGGTCCGCGGCTCATATTCCGCCGTGGTACGAAACGCATTTGAGGTCCGAAAGAAATGCAGCAAGGAGGCTGTTCGCTTGGAAATTACCAGTATTTTCAGCACATCTGAGGACGGAGCACGATTTTAGGGCATTTTGGGTGCAGAAAACGCGTTTCGTATTGTAAAATAC
>CAJNIZ010025758.1:68834-79669 GCA_905231905.1 Symbiodinium pilosum | reverse complement strand
GGGTCTAAGTGAGCTATAGTCTAAACTCCTAAAAAGGGGGATATATGGGGGAGATTATACAGGGGACTAGTATAGGTGTTAAAGGGGGATACTAGGAGTTCTGACCGTAGCTCAAGTGGTGGGGCTTGAGGTTTAGGGTTTAGGATTCGGAGTTTGAGGCTTTAGGACCTAGGAGTTCGGAGTTTGAGGCTTTAAGGGTTTCCCTAAACCCTGAACCCAGGAGTTGAGGGCAAAGTGTAATTCATGTATCCCAGTTCATTCAAAGTTGCTCCCACGAGGATCATAGAGCTAAAATGGATCCCCCACCAGCACCCTAATAGCCCCCAATTATCCCTTGCAAGGCCCTAGTAAGGGGCTTACTTTGTGACCCATGTCTTGGGGGCGCGTCAACACCCGAGCTTCTAATGTAGACTTCTGAATAGTTACCAGTTACATGATCTGAGATACCTAAAAAAGATGTCAAATCTATACTGATAAGTATTCGGACCTCTACACTATGTGTTCTCCTGTTTCAACTTCTCGCCGGTGGTGAAGAGTCGGCAGGCTCAATGATAGCTCACGGCTTGAGGCGTGGGTTGCCAGGGTGTAAGGTTTCAGGACGAGACAGGGCAGCCCTACACCCAAACCTGGACCCATTAGCCCTCAAACCCTGAACACCAAAGTAGACCTAAACCCTAAACTCGTAAAACCCTAAACCCTAAACCTTAAACCCCTAAACCCTAGACCCTAAACCCTAAAACCCTAAACCCAAAGTAGAAGCCCTAAAGTTTCAACATCTTGAGACATGTCGCTGTTGAGGTCATCGCGGGAACAAAGCAGGTGGTCGAGAAGGCGACATCTCTGGGAGGCTCGTGGCTACATAGGATTTAGGATTTAGGATTTAGGGTTTAGGGTTTTGGGTTTAGGTTCAGGGTTTAGGTTTAGGGTTTAGGGTTTAGGATTTAGGGTTTAAGGTTTTAGGGCTAGGGTTTCAGGTTTAAGGATTTTGTTTTATGAGCTACAGTCTAAACTCCTTAAAAGGGGTTATATAGGGGATTATATAGGGGACTATTATGGGGGTTATTAAGGAGGATACTAGGAGTTTAGACAATAGCTCACATAGGATTTTGTTTCGTGGTAGGGTTCACAGTTTCGGCGAGGGGGTTAGTTTAAGGAGGCCACCTCTTGCCTGCTAAGTGGCATTAGATGAGGTCCTGCAAGCAATAAGCGAGTATCAGGGTCGCATATACGCGCTGTTGCATGTCTTCGCGGGTGAGGGAGAGCTTCTAAACCCTAAACCCTAAACCCTAAACCGCGTATCTAGGCGTCCTAGCAGTGTTGATACATGGGAGGTCCGTTGGGTCGGCCTGTTTAGAAGTTGGAGGCTGGGATTTTCGGGTTTGGGGTGTAGCTTTTTTTTTTTTTTAAATGTTTTGTTTTTTAGGGTTTAGGGTTTTCAGAGTTTAGGATCTGGGGTTGAGGGTTGAGGGTTTATGGTTTTTACGGTTTAGGATTTTAGGGTTTAGGGTGTAGGGTTTCGAGTTTGGGCAAAGGTTCAGTGGGCCGACGCCCGAAGCATACGCTTGCTTCACACATTCGCAGAGTTAAGCCCTATAAACCCTAAACAGCGTGGAATTTCAATTATTACTGCTGCCCAAGCCACGCTGTTGCAGGACGACCGCTTTCATTCTTGTGATCGAGTATTGTTGCTTGATTTATTTTGTTTGTTTGTTTGTTCGTTTGTTTGTTCCTTTGTTTGTTTGCTTGCTTGTTTTAGTCTATTTGCTTGTTCGCTTGCTCGTTAAACATGATTGCACGATATTGCACGATTGCTAGCACAAATACCTTCTCCCCAAACCCTGAAACCCTAAACCTAAGCTTGTCACAAGCTTCATATGAGCTATAGTCTAAACTCCGAAAAGAGGGGTTATGTAGGGGATTATATAGCGGACTTTTTTTAGCGGGTATTACCGGGGATACTAGGAATTTAGACTGAAGCTCCTATGGGCGGTACGAAGGCGCTTACTCTTGGTTGCACTAGGACTAGTCCTCATCTCCCCTAAGCCCCGAACCATGAGCCCGAACCTAAACCCTAAACCCTAAACCCTGAACGTCCAACCCTAAACTTGAAGGCCCCAAACCCTGCAGAGCCCTGCAGCCCTGAAACCCGACAACCTCCCGACCGTCTCTAAAGATCCTACCTAGACCCCAAAAGTATGTAAAATACTAGCCCTAAACCCATAAGAATAGCCATTAAGGCCATTATTTCACATACTTTTGGGTTCCAGGTACACACCCCTCTTAGACCCCTGTATTTCCCAGCCCTAAAACACCGTAAACTCGCACCTTGCAGGTACGAAGCTTGACGCCGGGCGCCCAGCGTCTGAAGTCCCTTAAATTATGGGCCAACGGGTTTATGTAGGGTTTAGGGTTTAGGGTTTAGGGTTTTTATGTAGTGGTTTGCATAGATTCTGTCATGTAGGGGCTTAAATGAATACCAATATCATCGTCCTAGATTCCTTGTACACTTCTGGTATTGGGTACCTCAATTGGACATGAACATGATGTTGCGCTACGCCCTGAACATGGTATTTTCTCGCAAGTAGGGTCCCCGTGAATGACCGAACAGTATAGGGTCCTAGCTGTGAGGGCTCTGAAACACCCTACAGCGTATGCTTCCAGCCAGCATGGAATTCGTAATGTCCCAGTCATACAGTCCCCACCCCCCCTCCCCAAAAACACGCGTGTATGATTTATTTCCATTGTGGTATATCATTGTACAGTATGGGAAATAGTTAAGATCAGCAGGGTGCAGGTTTACATATTAGGGCATACAGGGACCCGCATTACCCTAAACCCAAGATCCTGAACCCTAAACCCTAAACAATGTGGAACAACAATGGAACAACAGCCAGCAGACCTCCGAGGAAGATTCGCCGACAGACGTCGTCTGGGGCCCACCAACGCTGCTCTTGCAGTTTCGGGATGTATCACGTATGGTATGTTTTTCAGTAAGTGCGGCCAGGAACGGTGTACATGTATAGTCCCCCTTAAGTAGATAGAATACGCGGTATATGGAGATCTTATTATAATTTTCCCAAAGCCGTATTCTATCTACTTAAGGGGGACTATACCATCATCTGGTAGATTATGATCTTTGAAGTAGCCTGAAGATTCAAGCTGACGCCATGGCATTTTGTAGACTGGATTAAGATAGGTCGCATAGGGTTTAGGGTTTATGGCTTAGGGGTTTGGGATTTAGGGGTTTAGGGTTTAGGGTCCCATTGCCCTAGTCAAGTCCGCAAAGGCGCCCCCCCATTTGTTGAACAAAGTCACGAGGCTCCGCAGCCCCGCAGGAACCGCGTGTTCAAGGTGGGTCGGAAGAGTGGTGCTTTTGGTTTAGGGCTTAGGGTTTAGGGGTTGAGGGTTTAAGGGTTTAGGTTTTAGGGAGGAGCTCAACAAAAGATAGAGGTGGGCTGAAGGTAGGTGGGCTAATGGATCCCTAGTATGGACTCCACTATGTTGGGGCTCATTTCTTATACCCCACCTTGCTTTACCCCACCTGTTGAGTCCTCTGAGCTTTTGGGCTGCATTCTTGTTTCCCCGAATTATAGGTTTGGAGTAAGGACATTTTGTAACATACGTATACAGTCGCCCTTAAGTAGATAGAATATGGCGTTGGGTAAATTAGAGTAAGATCCCCATATACCCCATATTCTATCTACTTGAGGGGAACTGTACCCGGATATACGGCAATATGTCTGCCTTGTAAAGCCTCCCTGAGCTGCATCAGAGGTGCTGGACAACCCGTTTGCAAAGGCTAATGGGCCGGGCCCCTGGCCGTTCCGGGTTCGGGATTAAGGGGGTTAAGGGTTCAGGGATCTAGCGTTCGGGGGTTTAGGGGTTTGGATTTTAGGGGTTTAGGGTGTAGGGGTCTAGGGTTTGAGGGGTTTAAGGTTTAGGGTTTAGGGGTTTAGGGTTTTGCTAGGGGTTTAAGGCTAAGGTTTTGGGTAACGACGGGAGCTTGTCAGGGATTGTAGAGAGTACATAGGAGGCATATGAAAATTGCTCACAATTCTGTCCAAGCCTGAAGCCCTAAAGCCCCAAACCCTGAACCCTGAACCCTAAACCCTAAACCCCAAACTCTAAACCCTAAAGAATTCCCTTCATCTTCCCAGTGTATATCACCCGTAGGGCCTGGGGAAAAACCTCCGTATTGGGGATCTACACAGAGAAACAGCGAATTTGTGTGAGAATTCCGCCAGTGTTCTAAGGGTTTACTGTTGCAGCATTAGGGTTTAGGGTTTAGGGTTTCACGTAAGTACAGGGAAGGGAACAGGGTAGGTGACGAGCATGTAGCTGCAATTTAGGCTAGGTATTTATATTGTGCAGCCCAGTGCTCGCCGTGCAACTTGATTGGAACTAGCATGGAAGCCCACACACAGAAATCCGTCAGCTTGCTGATTGTTAGTAGGGAAGGATGCTTATAGTGGAAAAAATACTCTCCAGCAATCAGTCACAGAGTGGTTCCGATGTTCTTTTCCATTTTTGTCATCCCTAAACCTATCTAAACACTAAACCCTAAACCCTAAAACCCTAAAACCCTAAACCCTAAAACCCTAACCCTAAGACCCTAAAACCCTAAACCCTAATCCCTAAGCCCTCAACCTAAAGCCCCAAACCCTAAAACAATCGCTACTAACCAGCAAGTAAACTGGTCAGACCAAGGTACAATACTCCGCAAGGTCTACTCAAGGAGGTCCGTCGCTCCACGAGGCCTCTGACGCTTCAGGGTTCAGGGCGTAAAACATCTAGCCGTTTGGGTTTAGGGTTTAGGGTTTAGGATTTAGGGTTCAGGGTTTAGGGTTGAGGGTTGAGGGTTTAGGGTTTAGGGCTTAGGGTTTAGGGTTTAGGGTTTAGCCACTGATATTATATAGTCCCATGGCCCATATGTACATATTGGGAATTGTACTTGGTGTTGGGGTCAAGGGTTTCCAGGTCAGGGTTGTTGATTTGGGGTTAGGGCGTTCAGGGCTGTAGCTGAAGCTATTAGGGTTTAGGGGGTTCATGGTTTAGGTTTTGTGCTTCTGGAAGTTCCTCCACAAACTTGTGCCATCCTGAAGAGGACGTTTACGCCTTTCGAGATGCACCCATTCACGATGCGACCCATAAACCCTAAAGCCTAAACCTGAATCCCAAGTCCAGCGCTAGCATTTCAACTGCTGCCACTGGCATTGAATGCAGAAGCTCTGAGGGTTTAGAAGGGTTTAGGGCTTAGGATTCAAAATTAGGGGTTCAGGGTCCAGGGATGAGGGTTTAGGGATTAGGGTTGCAGAAGCGCTCAGGGGACCCAACTGCCTCTGGAAAGTTTGAGGGAGTCCTCTGTTACCGGTTCCCCCTATGTGGGGCCCCTTGAGGATTCCTGAAGCGAGCATCGTGCCGTTGAGAGCTTCGGGGTTATATACGGTTTAGGGTTTAGTTTAGGGTTTAGGGCTTAGGGTTTAGGGTTTTCAGGTCTGGCGGGCTTTCCGAACAATTTTCAAGAATGTATACATGACCTAAACCCTAAACCCCTAAAGCGCATGGGGCTGCCACAATCCAGGGTTTCCCATTTGTCCAGCCAGGCCCTACCCGGAACCTTGTATCACTCAAAGCCCATATACTCAATTTTCCAACCCTGAACACTAAAGCCCGAAACTCTGGACCTTTCGACTTCATTTCTAGACCCTAGTTCCTAAACTCTACTATCTAAACCCAAAAGCCCTTAATCCTAGACTTTCCTTCCAAACCCCTAGACTGTCAATTTTGCAGGAAGCTGGGGGAGGAGGACCACCCAACGCTCTGCTGTGAGGGCTGAAATCCTCGAAGCCTTAGGGGTTTAGGGTTTAGGGTCAGGGTTCCAGAGGTTTCTAGTCCCCCTTAAGTAGATAGAATATGGCTTTGGGTATATTAAAGTAAGATCCCCATATACCCCATAGTCTATCTGCTTAAGGGGGGCTATAGGGTTTTATCAAGCGGTTTAGGGTTTTATTCAGGGGTTTTTGGTTTAGGTTTATTTGGGGGTTGAGGCCCAGTGATGTGAGCAGTGTGTTTTAGGGATGAGGGATTGGGAAAGGATTAGGGGTCGGAGGTGCAGGCGAGGCTAGTCGATAAAACCAAAAGCCTAAACCAAAATTTCATAACGTATCCTGAGACTGAACCCTAAATCCTAAACCCTTGAGCTCGTTTTTCTCGCAAGCACTCCGTCTTTGTGATGCGATGGCAGGACGGAGATGAGGTGCCCGCGATTGTGCTGGGGTTTAGGGTTTTAGGGTGTAGGGCTCAGGGGGTAGGATTCGATTCTCTGCACATTGCTTCAGGAACTGTGTAGGAACTAGCTAGGCTAAGGATGATGTTGTCATCCTGGTTTTGGAGTGTGGCGCTTAGTATTGTTGATGAATGTACATGTCCTCCTGGTTATGAATGCTATGCCACGTGGCACGCGAGAGGTGAGGATGATGAATGGAGGGCAGGAATCGCACTAGATAAATCAACGGAAAACTTGGCACAGAGGCTCAGATGGGACAACAAGAATTCAGGGTGCATTGGGAGGTCCAGGGTTTAATGCCCGTTTTTTGCTGCACGACGGCCACATTCTTCTACTTCAAACTCCAAAGTGTCCCTCCTCGAAATATCCCATAGTCCCAGCACTTGCTCCCTACACTTGGCATTTCCTACACCAAGCACCCATGAGTTTCCTTGTTTGGAGCAAGCCAGGCGCGACGGGATGATAATGACTGAGCATTAGCTCGGTGGCGCAAGACGCGCCCCCTGCTAATGGGTTAATGGATGCCAGGACGGCCCAATACCATTCGATTGAGATACCTCCAACACTGCTAGGATTTCTCGTAAGATCTGAGTAAAAACATCAGTAAACTCTATGAGGAATGTAGATGTCTATGTCAATGTCTATGCTGCATGCTGTAAATCAAGAATGTCAGGATTCCTTGGGAGAATGCAAGAAGGTCCGTAAACATGCTCTACCCCAAACCCAAACTCTTCACCCTCAACCCGGTGTGAGCTCCATACCCTCAATCTGACACTCCTTAAACTCCAGAACCTGAAGCCTCCGGACCCTGAACCCTAAGCCCATCAAGGGGTATTGGGCATTCTGGATCGGCTTTCAGCTTCCAAAAGCTTGCTGGCTCAGAAAGCGATCAGGGAGCGCGGATGCTGAAATAAGGTTTCTCAGCGCAGGGGACCGTCGAGGAAAGGGGTCTGCATCAGGGACTGTAGAGGGGAGATGTTGAGAAGTTCACATCCCTTTGCGTTTCAAAGTCTTCCGCGATGTGGGAGTAATTCGGCGAGTGGTTGGGATTGAACGTTCGAGTTTTATTGCAGTGGTGTGTGCGAGGAGGACGTGTGAAAGTGAGAAGTGGGAGCCCCCGGCCATGCCGATGGGCGTGAATCTCCATGTTGGATTTCCATGATGCCAGTACTGGAAAATGAAATGGAGACTACTATAATGGGTTATATAGGGATCCTAGGCTTATAGGGATAAATAGGGGTTCTATCGGGATAATCGAAAGTAAAATGGAAACTACTATTTAGGGTTTAGGGTTGAGGGTGGATATGCCATCCCTAAACCCTACACTCCCCCAACCTAATATGGAAGCACATATAACCCCTTTTTAAAGGGACTGTAGTCTTCATAGGGCCCTTTTGGGGTTTCCATGTTAGTTTCCGGGAGGGTAGACCCTTAACTGCCACTTTTGCATCTCCCAAGGCCCTAAAGCACAGCACCTTCGTCTTGTGTCACATTGTCGTTTTCACTGGGCGCACAACAGTCAACCCTAAACCCTAAACCCTGAACCCTAAACGTACCGTAAACCCTTGGCATCCCTGAGCCCTGACAATCTTGTCTTCCAAACTTAGAAGTATGGGCCCCTAATATGGCCCTTAGCCTTTTTAGGGGGATTCTAGGGACCCTGAAGGGTACGTATAGGGTATATAGTAAGTAAATAGGATCCCGGGGTTAAGGGCCCATACTAGGGGCCCATGGTTTTTTAGCTTAGATGTCTCTTCGCGCATGTTCAGGCGCTGTTTGGAGGATGCTCGAGTCGGTTTCAGCAGTATCTGTGAGAACGATGTTTTCTTGTGATTAGTGTTTAGGGAGTTTCATCTTTGGCTGTGGTCTTTGCGGCGTGCCCTTTACCTGACATGATCAAGGCTTTCAACACTGAATCCAAAGGTCGTGCTGCACCTTGCACCCTGAAGCCTCAAACTTCTCAACCCTGAACCTTAGCTCCAAGGTTCGTAAGAATCATGCCTGTGTTTTGAAGCACGGAACCGATTAATCACTGGTTAATCCTAAGGACCCAAATAGTAACTAGCTTGAAATCGTTTGTTTCTTTCATTGGGTCTTTGGCTACAGGCGCGATCTGGGCACAGTTGACAAGTTTTCCAAAATGCTGAATGACGGCCCTGACTGGCTGCTAGACACAGCATGGAGATCTTCTAGGTGACAAGCATAACTATGATATGTGGAGTATCTGTAACATTAGATAACAGATATTGAGCAGTTTTTTAGGGTTATATAGTATCTAGACAGCCCCTACAACAGCACTAAGAGCAGCAATGTACGTGTTCTTCATCTAGGTGTTACTAAGGTTTTTCCGGGCCTGAAGCCTCCATGAACTAGCGGGCTTCAGATGCATGAGCTCAGCTTGCCATCTTCATGCCCCTTCCTGCAGCTGCTCAGCGCTCAGCCAAGAACAACGCAAGCTATCCAAGAGTCGTGCGATTTCGTTTGCCATCCGTTAGTATACTATAGCCTAGTATAGTATGTGGCTATATAATTAGGGGTTGCTACCCAATACGAGTGGAATGGAAAATTGAAACTACTATTTAGGGTTTAGAGGATGTTATAAGTATAATCTAGCAAATTTTCAGGAAACGCAGTGGAGGCACATGAACTCTGAGGCAGTGTGTGCAGATATTGGACCCCTATGGAAGCCAAAAAGTTACGGGCCTTGCGAAGCCTCCAATTCCCAAACCTTGCCGCCACCCACGAGCCCTAAAGTTCTCATGATCATTTCCCCTTTTTTGCTCTCTAGCCTCACTATGGCTCTTTACTTCCCTTTGAGCTTCGCTAAACCCTAAACCCTAAACCCTAAACCCCGAACCCCTAACCCTAAACCCTAAACACCTCCGAATCCTCTGCTTGCCACGGGTGCGACCTTTACCGCCCCGTGGTGGAGGCTGCCATGCCAAGGCAGGATGTGCAGGGTCGAGAAGGGTTTAGGGTTTAGGTGTTGGGGTTTAGGTGTTATAGGGGTTGTTATGCGGCGTGCATTTGGGGAAAGTATTGTATTGTCCTTAATATGGGTTGTTTTAGGTGTTGTTGGGCCTTGGCAGGCTTCAAATCCAGGAACTGGCTGGGAGCAGGAGGCTTTTTTCTCTGGAATCCTTCTCATGTTCCTTCCCTAACCCAAACGCTTACCCTTTACGAACGTGTACTGTATCTTGCTTATTTACAAATAACTGTTGAGCTGTCGCAGTTTGCTCATGATTCCTCAGTTCATGGGATCAAGTTAATCCCCTCCCCTAATATTAAGCCACACACCCCTTATCTTATGTAGTCCTATATACTGTTGATGGATGAAGTCTTGCACCACCTAGCGGCCCTAAATTACTGTAACGCCTAGGACTTTAAGGACTTAAGGTGGTGCAAGATTTCCTCCAGCAACAGTACGTTTATACCAGAATGGGAGTATTCAATATAAAGGGAGTGGGGGAGTGCAAGATTAGGGAGCGAGCATTAATGTAGACGCCCAAAACGTTACCAACAGTATGGCCGCAGGCTCCATACATACTTATAGCCTAGGGTAGTTCAAATCATCACCTGGAACCCCAAAACTAGGTAGAATAGTTCCCTTTCTGGCTCTTTTTGGAAGGTTTTAGGGTATTATTTCACGTAATTATGGGGGCCCAGGCAGACCTCAAACTCATATTGGCAATTTCTTAGGCCCTTAGGTCAATCCACCCTACAGTAGTAGCCCTGACATATGGAGTTAACGAGGACTTGATATACATACACGAGTCCTCTGTGGTATCCATAACTGGGTGGGGAATTGACCCAACTAGGCCCTAAACCCAAAACCCAAAAACCAATACGCCCGGAACCCTAGTACATTACTTCATCACCGACCAAACTGGCCTGAAACTGAAAAACCTACTTGGAGGGTCATGGGGATTTCGTAAGTATTTCTGGGGATAACTGGCCTTATGGGTTACAGGGCTTGTAGGTCTACTAAGTCACCCTGACCCTCCCAGGAGACCCTGAACCCCTCAACGCCAAACCGTCAGATGACGGAGCAAAACTTGGGCAGTTCCCAAGATGAGGGTTCGATTGTGGTTTAGGGGTTTAGGGTTTTTGATTTAGGGTTTAGGGTTTAGGCCCCTAAATGTCAGGTGCCGTAAGCTAATCTTTTTCCAAAGGGGCCCAACAGGTCCAGAAAAAACAAATCGAATCATACAAACGTTGCAGGCCCAAAGAGAAACTTGGCTGGCCCGACACTCAGCATGGGAGAGGTGGGGGTTGGATCCGGGGGTTAGGGTGTAGGGTTTTAGGGTTTAGGGTGTTTGGGGATTAGGTTAAGGTTAGGGACTTAAAGTATAGGACCTTCTTTGGGCTTTTAAGATTTGAGGCTTAGGAACCCTAAACCCTAAACCCTAAATCCCAAATCCTAAACCCTAAACCCTAGACTCAGGCTCCAAATCCTTAGAGCTGTGAGCCCCAAGCTTGCCTGGACCGTTTGGCTCTTGCTGGGCGTGAGGCTTGGGGTGGAGATTTTTGGGGGTTTGGGTTTAGGGTT
>CAJNIZ010025758.1:53099-68774 GCA_905231905.1 Symbiodinium pilosum | reverse complement strand
TTAGGGTTCAGGATTTAGGGGATTCCCATAATACCCTGGCCCTAAACGCTAAACTCTAAACCCTCTAGGACTACAGTATGTTGAGGTCCTTTTTTAGGTCCCCCTATTTGGGGCAGAAACAATGTGGCTAGAAGGCCTGGGACCTGTGGGATCTTCACAGTGCTCTTGTAACAAAACATTAAGGCTTAGGGTTTACGGAAGGTTTGGGGTTTAGGGTTTAGGATTTGGGGGCTGGGTTTAGGGTCTAGGATTTGGGGTTTAGGGTTTAGGGTTCAGGATTTGGGAGTTAGGGTTGAGGTTTAGGATTTGGGATTTAGGGTTTAGGATTCGTGGTTTAGGGTTTAGGGAGAAGCAAGCATCGTGGCAGATGCGTCGAGAAGTTATACGGCAGCTGTTCAACAGGACTCTAGGGTGGTCTCCTCAGGATCCCCACATTTCTTTTGTTGGAGTCCCCAAAGGGCCCCGTTTAGACACTTTGTATGGTTGAGGACTTATGTGTAGAGTGGGGGACAACGTTTTGCGTAGGATTATCCAAGCCCAGGTTCGAGGTATGTGGTTCTGGGCAATGCCAGGGAGGGTTGTTACGTGCATGTGGGATTCTCCCTAAAATCGTTATCTGAGGTTCCTATTGCAATACGGAGGTGTCTTCATTCTGAAAAGAGTAACTTACGCCAAATCCCACATCCGCACCCAAAAGTATCATGCTTCTCATTAATTCAGCCCTAGCCCTGTGCCCTTTGAAGCAAAATCCATCGCTAACCCCCAGATAAGCCGCAAGGTCTCGACCCTCAGATAGCTACAGCCTCAAGTCTTCAGCAAAATCCTCAGCATCGTGCAGTCTTCTAACTTTGGCAGAAGCCTGAACAAGTAACAACAGTGTAGCACGACCTGATTTCCCGTAACGTTGCTAATTTAAGCTGTTCTTCAACCGTGTACAGTTGTTGTAGACATTCTCGCTCCCATGGGGTTCCCCTTTTAGATCTCAGAAGAGGGAGGGACGTTTCCTAAACCCTAACTCCAAACCCCAAACCCAGGAAGCCAAAACTAATCCACCTGGGGCGCCTGGCTTGCATGAGGGGTCCACACGCTGCAATGACCTATTTGTAATGACAATGGGTGGTAGCTTGGGTTTTCCTGGCTTGCATGCGGGGTCCGCACGCTGCAATGATCTATTTGTAATGACAATGCGTGGTAGCTTAGGTTTGACCGTGCGCTGATGTATCGTGCTGTTAGGGTTTTTCACAAAACGAACATCTTCCACCCCTGTCGGAAAGAGAAAACGAGCAGAAAAATCTGGGTGCGGCTCCCACGCAAGACTACCAAGAAAAGGCTATGGGTGGGATCGGTTCATGTGCCAAGTAATGACACAAGGGAAGAGACCTCCAGGATGGTTTTTGAGTTCTTCAATGTGGTTAAGAAAGGGAGCGATACAGCGTATGCCATGGGTGATTTCAACATCCAGTTCCACTTGGTTGAGAGGGAGGGAACAGTGTCGACAGGCACCATGAGCACCAGATGGGGGGATCTTCGGCAGAAGGCAGCTGAACTTTGGTCACCACCGCGCCAGATCCACCGGCCCACCTTCTACTCCAGAAAGGGCACAGTCACCGACATGCAAGTTGATGTGGGGGGGGTTCGTTGCAAACAGCAAGTAAGGCTATGTTGACATTCAGGAAGACATCAGGAAGGAAAGTGGCACAGACCATGACAGGGTTGAATGCGTGGCGAATGTAGACAGCAGACCAGAAGGGGAGAGGAAGCGCTGGAGGGGTGGGCCCAGTTGTCTTCTTTTTCCCCCGGTATCGATTAAGTCAGTCTTGAAGACCTTGCCAGAAAATTCACCAAGCCAGGTGTTAATTTCAGAGCCAGTCCTGCCACCCCAACCCTCAGGGAAACTACTCGCTGCTCCAAGGAAGCCAAGGACTGGACAGCATTTTTGGGGCAGCTGTGAAAGGAAAACGTTGAATGGAAGGGAGATAGAATCGACAAGGCCAGCCAGGACTGGAAATTGTGCAAGGCCCTTACTAGAGCAAGCGCTCCTGGGTGATGACGTCATGTCTAAACGTGAACTGGCAAATCACCAGCGCGTCAAAAGGCGCACCCCCAGCAGGTCTTTCATGGTGATGGAGGGGAGGATGCACAGGACCACTTTTTGCCAGGTGATGCAAGGCATCACAGAGGGACGCGTCTTTCAACCTTCTCTTCAACTTGGAATGAAAAAGCAAAGCAGTAGGACCTGATCAGTTGGGACACCTCAATTGTCACCCTTATTCCCAAGCGTTTTCCTCCGGGGACTGCTACAAACCTGAGACCGATAGCGCTTGCTTCCCTCGCCACGAAGGTGTTCTCAATGTTACTGGTCACCAGGATGGAGGATAAGTTGAGGCCCGCAGCGCAAAAGCAGTTCGCAGGAAGGGGGAGACAGACGGCGGAGATGGCATGGCAGGCAGTCCAGGTAGCTCACCGAACAAGGGAGCTGCGAACTGATTGCTATATGCTCAAACTTAACCTTCAAAGGGCTCGCGACAGCACGCGCAAAACTGGCGCAGAAGGTCGTCAAAGGGGCTGCTCAGGACCACCCCCTTGAAGTGATGTGTTTGGTCCCAATGTTGGCCAGCTCAGTCATGGTCCTTGCCTCTGCGAAAAGGTTGTGCTGGACCCCAACTCTGGAGCTAGACAGGGCGCAGCTGAGAGCCCTCTATTATTCAGCAGGTTGCGCGATGATGTGCTCTCTTCAATCCCGGCTTGTGAAGGAAGTTTGTTCGAGGGCATGGGCAGCGATGGGTCCTGTTTTATGGATGATTTAAGCGCCTGGGAAAGGGATATGCGTGGGCGCAGTCCTTTGTTGGCGTGCTCCTTCCAAACTGGCCTACTATGGGCTGAGGGTGAACCGTCCAAATCCACATTGCTTTGTGTCAGGGGTCCGAAACAGGTGAAGCTCTGACTCGATGAAGACACCATTGTCCCCCTTGAAGTGCCGGACGTTTTCGCAGGCCTTGACCTTGCCATATGTAAGGAGGCTACTGAACAGAAAGCTATGGAGAAGCTGTTCGACAAAGCAAGAGCGAAGTTTCATGGTATCCTACACGTACTCAACTCCTCGAGGCCGCTGAAGACGAGGACAAGCGTTTTCAACACAGTGGTCTTTGAAACTTCGCAGCAATCTCATGGGTTGTAGGCGTACCGTTTCCTACTGCTCAACAACAAACTCTGCTCAACTCCTTCCAGTACGTGCGTTTGGGTACACAGGATGATGAAGCTGAAGCATGGAAGAGATGAGCTTTGGGGACGACACAGACATCAATGACGCCTTCCATTTCAAATAAAAAGGGCTGCGAACAGACAACAATGGGCAGAACATCTCGAAACAGGAAGCAGTCCTTTGGGCCACCGGAAGGCAAATTTCGCTGGGCAATTAGGTGCAGGAGGTGCTCGCCTGCGTTTGAACCGTTGCTGCGTTGCTGTGAGCAGGTCACCGTGGCGGTGAAAGCTAGCCCACTTCCTATGCCAATCAGTGATGTGCGCTTGCCATGGCTGCGAGAGGCCTCATGATCTGCGTGTTTTACATGCTCATCTGCGTGACTTTTGTGGACCACGGTCTGTCCCGGAGGGAGGGATGATCAGGCGACCTTTGTTCATCGGGATTTTGAAATTTCTGCCGTCCTCAGCCCACAGATCAGATCCATGGAGGAAAAGATGGCCAGCCGCAGTGTGCAGGGCCGAATGCACAAGGACAGAAGGTGATGGTGGGCAACCAGACGCGCTTAGGAAACGAAGAAGGCCGCCCAACTGGACCGCGAGGTGATGATGGACTACAACGCTGGCGAAGCAGCAATGACTCTGAACCTCCTTGTGATTATAAAGGGCGAGTGCAAGAACATTCACGTCAAGGTCAGGGTCATAAACACGATGAGGCATGGCGAGGAGATGAAGTGCGTCAAGGGCAGGAACCTCACAAGCCAAGGGAGCGCAGAGGAATGAGTGAAGACCATGAGCTACCTCATCATAATCCGGCTGGAGCTCCAGGCGAAGAACAGCTTTCGGAAGATCGGCGCATCGAGAACATGACTTTCGCGAGCCAAGGGGTTGCGGGCGAGAGAGCAACGATTTTGCGCCTCCTCAACGCACGGCAAACGAGCAGGTGAACCCGCGCAACGTTCAGCAGGTCGAGTGCAAGAAAGGAAGTCGTTGGGAGATTAAGGATGTCATGGACAAGCCTGCCTGGAACGATTGCCCAGGCTTCAACAGTTTGGGCCAGAGGTGAGATTCTGGAGTGATGCAACAAGGGTCATGTGTCCTACGCAGAACTACGCGGACTACGGACCGGCGCCTACTTGCCAACGCAAGCGTTCTGACCATCGCCTTAGCCATTGCAGACATGTCCCATGAGGACAAAGTCCGTGCCTGCGCCGGGCTCGTAAGATGTCTTGGAGTGTTGTGTGCTGACTTGATGAGGGCCAAAACCTGTTTGGAAGTGCGTGCCGAGGATGATGTGAAGGTGTTTCTCCAGATGCAGCCGAAGGCCAGATGTCACCAAAGAACCATGCTGTCACAGGGCAGGGGCGAAAGGGTTGCTGCAAAGGGAGAGCCAGAATCGGTGAGCCACATGCAGGTGTTGAGAAGGATGCCTGTTATAGCCTACAACAACAAAATCATCCAACTTCAAGCTCACCTTGATGGCAAGGAGACGGAAAAATCGAGGAGGATTGCAGCGTGTCGCCAAGGAAAATTGGACAAGTGGAGGGGGATTGGATACTTGGACATTTTCGCAGTCAAATGATAGAGTGGATAGACTGTAGGCACTGCTAGCGACCTACGAGGGTGAAGAAGGAAGCAGTGGAGACCTTTCGATTCCAGTATGGAATGATGCCGTCGCGAGTGGAAGATGTTCGAGCAGTACCTGCGAGCGGACGCGCTGAAAAGAGGGAGACTGGGATCGTCTAGTCTCAACGTGGAGGACTCTCAGAACGCGACTCAAGGGCAAGGACAGGCAATCATGGTCCAGCAAGGAGAAACGGTCCTTTGGGAAAAACTACAGCAGAGGAAATAAAAAATTACGTCGACACGACGAAGACAAAAGACAAGAAAGGCAGTTGAACGAGAATGGGATGAGCACCAGTGGACTGAGGTGGAAAGAGAACGCGAGGCAAGACAAGCCCAAATCTGGGATGATTGGGTGATCAGCCGGAAATTGGCGACAGAACAACGAACAACGCCCAGTCAAGTGATTCAGGCTGAAGATCACCGTGACAGATGTGGAAGGCAACGACATTGGAGCAGCGGATGTAGAAGGGCTGGAGAGCATCCACAAGTGGGGTTCATCATGCAGGAAGAGATACTGCAGATTCTGGTGGCCGATGCCAGAAATGGAGAGGAAGAAGAAGATATTGTGCCGATGGCTAGGGCTGGAGAGGGAGAGACCACCTTGGGTACGGAAGAAGGCCTCCGTCCTGTACCAGTCGAAGGGCAATGTGAAGATGGCAAAGATCAGACGGGAGAGACGCAGATGGCTGAGGTTGATGATAACGAAGGATGGGATGTTGAAATCAGGACTTTGGAAGAGATTCTGGAGTCGGTGCGGGCAGAAGGTGGTTCGACGTGTGAACTCCAGTGGGGACTCTACGGCCGGCGCATCTAAAGGAGCACTTTATCATCCACGATGGGATCCTGACAGGAGAGCCCAGGGAGAGGTAGTTGGATATCCTGACAGTACGGAAAAGAAGGCGGTCCAACAATGGTTTTGGCCCAAAACGAGTGTGGCAATGCAGGGACAGGTTGTGGGAGAGCAAGGTGCACCTACCACAAGAGGGTCTAGATGAGGCGCTGGATGTGGCTTCTGCTAAGACGGTGACACAAACAAAGCTTGACGAGCACGCTGTGGCATGCCGCAGCGAATTCGGACGGATGAAGATAGCTTGATGGAAGTTGAGACTCCTGAAGATGTCCATGGTGTCTGTGAGAGCGGGCCTGGTGTAGTAACAGGTGGCATGTTTAAGTAAAGGGCTGAGTCCATGTCAAAAATGGTGTTTGCAGTGTGGAGAAAGGGTGGAGGCTTTGAGGTTGGTGGTGGACAGTAAAGCTGCATCGCCAACTGTGAATCAGAAAGGCTTTCGGAGGAGGTTTTTGGGCAGGTGGAAATGACAGGCAGTATCCAGGGCCCTTCTTCAGAGCATCTCGCGAAGCTAATTGCCAGGAAAAACGGTCGGATAAAAAACGGCCTAAACTAAACCCTAAACCTTCCTTCTCCAGAAATACACCTGATTTTGGGAGTGCGACTTATGTACGCCTTCCAAGTTTCAGATCTTTGGGTTTAGGGTTCATGGCTTAGGGTTTATAGGTATTCAGCCAAGGTATTAGAATTCAGCAGGTTCCTACGACCTTCATGGAGAAACTGCCATGATTGCAGCTTCCGAGCCCTGCGCCCTAAATCTGGAATTCTAAGCCGCACGCGCTATTCAAGAGCTCAAATCCAAACCCCGAATCCTAAATTGAAACCCTTTACGCCCAACACTCGAAGCTGGCCCCGAAACCCTAAACTCGTCAGTCCTGACGTCAAGGTGGTCTTGGTTTCAAGGTTTTCGGACCCGGTATAGCAAGGTGCAGACGAGTTGGGGCTTGCGTTCTAGGGTTAGGGGTGTAGGGTGTAGGAGTTTGGGGTGTGTAGGGCTTGGGTCTCAGGTTTAGAGGTTCAGCAGTTCAGGCCCTAAACCTTAAACTTGGGGTGGAGATGTAGGTCGAGAGTTCTTGGGGATGTTGGGACTATGGCTCGTGAAGAGTTGTTTTTCTACCACCTTTGTGGTTGGTCTTCCACCTCTTACAAAACCAGTAGCTGTACTTTGTGGTTTGTTGGTGGAAGTAAATTTGTGACAAGGAACCATCTGCCAGCAATGTTGTGAATGGTGCTTTTTCTTTGTGGCATTCACGGAGTAGGGCTTTGGGGAGTAGGCGGGGAAAACCAATTCAATCCTGAACCCCTTACTCTAAACCCTTTCTAAACGCATTTATGTAGGACCTGCCTGAGCCGTTTTCCTATGCCGTACACCCCAAACCCTGAGCACCTCCTACGGTTCCCAAAGGTCTATACCAGAGTAGTTGGATGGTGATTGTGCGACAATAGGCCGGGATCCATAATGTCGAGAGACTCAAGGACTGGGGTACACGGTTTAGGTTTCAGGTTTTAAGGTGTGAGCCTGCGGGGGAATTTTCGGTATGCGGCCTACTAATGCGTCCTGACCGTGAACCTTACAAATCTCCTTCATCATTTGCACTTTGTTTTTGCTTGATGTGCTTGCTAAATCCTGCATGACCGTCGGCCTGGCTATCGTTTAGTAAGCTGCTGCAGGATTTTGTCAGTCAATGATAAGACAGTGCCCAAAATCCCAAGCTGCAAATGAAGGTTTCCCAACATTAGTAGTACTTTTTGAAGGAATCCCCCACAATGAGGCGTACAATGACTTGGGCTGAATTCAAAACCCCAAAGCTTCAACCCTAAACCCTGAACCCTGATCTGGAGGTGCCCAGCACCGCAGACATATCCGTCCAAACCGGTATCTTCAGCGTCGAGAGACCAAAGTAGAAGCCTCAGTTTTTTTTCACTTTGTTTTGGCGTCTACCAGCTAGCCTTAGTGATCCAACGCCTTAAAGGACGCAGCAGTATGTATGGTCTTTTTGTGGGTATCCTAAGTCATATGAATGACTGTATGATATTAGGGAAGCCAACACGAACCGCACTTCTGTCAACCTATAGTATGGGATTCTCGGGATTGCCATTGATCTGGGGAGTTGTGATTTCTGAAAGGATTCCAGGTTGTAGGTTGCAAGTTGCCTGATGTTCGCCTGCGAGCTGTAGTCTAAGCTCCTTACAGGGGGCTATATAGGGGATTAAACAGGGGGGCCACAGAACATGCATTGGGCTACGTTCTACCAGGTTGTCATTCCTTCGCCGAGTCCTACAGATGCCTAGCAACGTCTCTTACCGAGTGTTTGCAACCAAGCCCAGTGCTAAAGCACTTGACCTGCACCCCTCGAACCTTATGGTACTTTCCCAAAATAGGGGGACCCCAATATAGACCCCAAAATACTATAGTCCTTATTATGGGGACCCCCAAAAAGTTACCCCTAATTTTGGGAGATCCCCTTATGGTCATTTGTAAGTCAATCGAATTCAGACATTTGACTGCCAACGAACTGTTCGCGGCACCTCTAAACCCTGTACACCCAAAACCACAGAGCGGAACGGAAACCCTTAGCCACTCAAACCAACCAACCCAGTCCCCAAACCTTATATATCCCTACATATTCCCTAAATATCCCGTATATATCCCCTGTAACCCCTTTAAAGGTACCCCTAATTTGGGAAACCTCCACGTCTACTCAACAGGGTCTCGCCTACGGACAGGCTGTCCCTCTCGCGGATCCTGCGGCGGCCTACGCAATGCACTGCAGATGCTCCTTGCCTACCGATGCTACAGTCCCCCTTAAGTAGATAGAATATGGGATATATGGGGATCTTATTATATATATCCAAAGCCATATTCTATCTACTTAAGGGCCCCCAAAGAAGGTCGAAGAATGGCTTTCTGCCTTATGTTAGGGGTTTCAGGCAATGACTTTACATTACTTCTGGTGTCCCGGTAGCAATTAGTACTAGTAAGTAAGACTCAGGGTCAGGGCATGGGTGTAGGGATCTTAGGTCTGGGGGTTAATTTGTTGGCGTCCAGGGTTTGCTGGACTCTGGGACTTCTTTTGAAAGGACACGTGTTACCCAAAGAGACCTTTTGCAATGTGGAGTCCACATTTCATGTGAAGCCTTGAACCCTAAACCCCAAACTCCAAAGCCTAAACCTAAGCCTCAAACCCCAAACCCACATCGAACATTAGTGAGGCAGGCAAGCATCCCACATGTCATGTGAAGCCCAGACCTTCAAGCCCCCAAAACGGCAGTTTATCAGGATGCAAACATGGATCCCTACAGCAAGATCCCCCTGACCTCTTCTCCCAGTCCCTGCTAACCACCAGCAAACCTACGTAACACACGTGGACTAGGGTCGGCGTAAACTCGCAACTAGCATGTGATAGTCCGGACTATAGGGACCACCAAAAAGGGACCCCTAGGTTTTGGGGGAGCATCAGCACTAATCCCCTGAACCCCGAACCCTAAACTGCAGACCTAAATCCTACACTCTCAAACTTAAGCCCTAAACCCTAAAACCTTAAAACCTTAAAACCCTACATCCCTAAACCCCAAATCCCTAAACCCTGAAACCCTCAAACCCTAAGCCCTAAACCCTAAAACCCTAAACCCCTAACCCCTGAACCCTAAACCCTTAGCTTTGTAAATCCCTAAAGGGGAGCCCAGGAGCCGGTCAGTAGCGTCGATTTCGCCTCGCCGGCGACTGGGCGGCGGAAGGGGGTGGGGTTTAGGGTTAAGGATTCTGGGTTTAAGGTTGAGGATTAAGGCTTTGGGGTTTAAGATTTAGGGTTTAGGGTTCAGGATTAAGGGTTTAGGGCTTAGGGTTTATGACCATAACTTAGCGTTTGGGGGCGGATTGTTGCTGTTGAGATAATGGAATGCAGGAAATTTGAGAAGCCCAGGTAAGGGTAAGTTTATATGGGCTTGAGGGTGTAGGGCTTAGGCTTCAGGATTAAGAGGTAGCACGTGGACTTACAGTTTTCGGGCCCCCTGTTTCTTCACACACAGACATACTCATATACATATGCATATGCAAAACGTGCACGCACCCATGTATAAAACACAGATACATGCATGCGTGCATGCGTGCATGCGTGCATGCATACATGCATACATGCACACATGCACACATGCACACATGCAAACGTTCATACGTGCATGCGTGCATACATGCATATGTGCATGCGTGCATACATGCATCCATGCCTACATGCACACATGCATACGTGCCTGCATGCCTACATGCATACATGCATACATGCATACATACATACATACATACGTACGTACATAGATACATATCTATACATGCAGATATGTATTTATGAGTGTGGGTATGAATGTGTATGTATAAATGCAGTATATGGAAATAGAGGGTTTAGGATATGAGTTTTCAGGTTGGAGGCGTGGGAGTACCTTTTTTTTTTCGGATGCAGATGTAGGGTTCAGGGACGATATAGGGATTATGGAAAAGAACATTGGAACTACTATAATGCTACTATACTGGGGAGATGTAGGGTTCGGGGTTTACGGTGCAGGGTTCCGGGATTAGGGTTGCTTCTGATTCTTGGCTTTATGAATTTATGGAAGGCAAGGATTGAAAGTGGGTCTCATCAAGCAGAATGGGGCTGATGTAAAGAAGGTTTGTTGAGGGTGGCATATGTTTTGACCTTCCAAAGCAAACGTATCCTTCCAAATACTATGACAATTATGGTAGTTGTTGAAAATCGGCCCTATGCCCTCAGGCAAGCTTTTTCGAATTCCCCCACACATGACACACTCGCTCACCCAATCGTTCGACCAGAAATCCCCTACGAGAGACTGTACATGAGCTGTAGTCTAAACTCCATCAAGGGGGGTTATATAGGGGACCATATAGGGGATTACTATAGGGCTTATTAAGGGCAATACTAGGAGTTTAGACTATAGCTCACATGTTGGGAACAGGTGGAATCCAATGAATTGAGGAGGTGTCCAATATCGAGGAGAGCCCTAAACCCTAATCCTTAAACCCTAAACCGCAAAGCCGTAAACCCTAATCCCTAAACCCTAATCCGACACCGTAGACCATAAAGCACGGAGCATCGTGCTTTTCAAGCCGAGGAGTATCGTGCTCGGGTGACCGCGGCAAAGCTCATGGGCGCCCTCAAAGCCAAGGAGAGGCTTTCCTGAGACTTCATGGTTTGGGGTTTAGGGTCTGGGTAGCCTGGGATTTCCCTAATGGCTTTAATGCGGGACCCTATACACTAATATTTCTCAAAGGGTTTTAGGGTCCAACCCAGGGGTTTGGGGTTGGGCGCGAGGTTTGAGACTTCAGGGCTGAGGTCTTTTTGGGGCTTTACTTCTTGTGGGCCATTTTGATGGGTGGTAGGTATTTTTTTGGTCTACTTCAGGTCCACGCTTTTTATCGATTTTGGGGAATCCTTGCAGGTGCTTTAGGCCATGCTTTCCCGCCCGCAAAGTCGGCATCTCCAATACGCTCCGTTGGCGCAGGGGCCCTTCGAGAAGGGCCTCATCTGGATTCTGTTAGGGTTTAGGGTTCAGGGTTGAGATGGCATCATCTGGCTTCTGTTAGGGTTTAGGGTGCAGGGAACCTAAACTCAAAATTACGAGATAGGGCCTTTGAAATTGACCTGAAGTGCTCGCAGGCAACTTTCAACGACGGTCCCTTTACTGAAAAGGCGGGCAGAACAATCACTGGGGGGTGGGGGTTTTTGATGTAGCAACGGAAAAGGATTTTGGTTTTGGGAGGTCTCCGGGCTTTGGTTTCAGGACGAGCCTTAAATCCCAAACGCCAAACCAGAAAACCTGAAACCTCGGCCCTAAGACCCAAAGCCTAACCCCAATCCCTAAACCCTAAGCCCCACACGGTAAATCCCCTAACCCTCTAAACCCTACCCCTGAATCCTACACCGGTTTAGGGTTTAGGGTTTAGGGCTCAGTTATGACAAGGTGATGCCCCATAGTCTTTCATACTCACATACAGGTGTAGATTCACACCAGCTTTTTGAATATGCCACCTAGGCCTAAAGTGCATGAAATGTGAAACGCCTAAGACCCCTACATCCTAAATGTTCCCAAAACCCGCTAAAAAGCGTCAAGTCCATCAAAGCCCGTGACGCTTGGAAAAAGGCCCCGAAGCCCCTAAACCCCTTGAAACCCAACAGCCCCTAAACTCGAAGAAACATTCAACACACCCAAGGGCAAAGGTTGAGGGGCGTGCCAAGTTTCCCGTTGTATCCTGCTTTTGGGGACCCTTTAAATTTAAGGGGCATGGGTTGGGCACTGCCCCCCCCTCAGTAACAGTTGGATAATAATTCCAATATGGTTATATATAGCCCTTAATAGGACCCCTAATATAGACTGTTACTGGGTGGGGGCAGTACCCAAGGCATGGGGTTTGGGCATGCTGAGCTCTAAGCCCTAAACCTTTGACCCTAGGCCCTGAAGCTGTCAGGAGCCCTCCCAAGTCCGTTCGGACCTCATCTTCTGGATGCTACAAAGGGGAGTGGGGCAAGGGAAATAGGCAATACCGCAATGGGATAGAAGGGTATATGTGTGGGTTCAGGGTTTAGGGTGAAAGGTTTAGTGTCTACTGTAGAGCTTCGGGCGCCTCAAGACACTCTGTGCAGAATCTCGGATCAGCTCAAGGTATGTGGCTAGGTTCATATCCTCTACCTCCCAACCCTATGCTACCCTCCCGGGCCTCCGCCCGAGTTAGGGCTACTGAGGGCTACCTAGGGCGAACCTTGAGAGGGCATAGGGGAGTTCATGGCGTGAGGTGTGACCCCCAAGCCGCGGGAGATGGTAATTATTAGGTTAGTCCCCCCTACAGTAATAGCCCCTTAATCTGGAGTTAGAATAAGGCCTTCACAAACCTGCAAGAGTCCTTTGTGGTACCCATTACTGGGCAGGGGACTGACCCAAGGTATTTAGTATTTTCGGACCGGCTTCCCATAACCATGAACTCTACACCCCAAACCCAAACCTGGACCGTAAGCCTGAATCCTAAACGCGTAAACGCCCCATAAGCCTCATGGGGTTAAGGCTCGGATTGGCAAGGTTGCGGGGGTTTGGGTTTGGGGTGTTACTGATGATGGAAGAAATCTTACACTCCTTAACATAGCCAGTACAAGAATAAGCACGGACAGTATTTTGGTGATCCTAAGTCCTAAGTGGTGCAGACTTCTTCCATCCGCCATATCTTTGGGGTTTGGCTCTTTTTTGGCTTGCGTCTTTCAGGGTTTACATTCCCAGAAACTAGCATGAGATCTCGAAAGTTAGCCTACGCATGCTAATTTTTTCAGTGGTGACTATCCAGCTTCCATGTTGGGGAAGGGTAGAAGGCCAAGCCTGAACCCTAAAATGGGCCTTGGGGAACCTATGTGCCAGGTTTGCATAGAAAAAAAATCATTGGCATCCAATTGACATGTGTTGCAAGATGTAGGGCCGGTGCAGAATTCATTGTCCGACTTCAATGTTGCTTTGTGGGCCCTCCTCATTACACAACCTGGCCCTTAACCATGCAAGCGCAATTCATAGGACCTGTCACCCTACTTATCCCATGCAACCCTAAACCCTGAACCCTGCCGATAGCCCAACTTACCAGTAGGTGGCCCCGTCTGCAGACTACGTGTCATTTGCAATTGTCTGCTTTCGGACCAAGTCCTGGAGCCTAACTGAACTCCCTCCAAGGGAACACTGGCGCTTTGGAGTTTTGGGTTTATGGGTTTATGGTTTAGGGTTTAGGGGTTTGGGTTTAGGGCTTAGGGTTTTGGGTTTACGGTTTGAAGTTTGGGGGGTCGGGTTTAGGCCCCAAAGCCTTACTTGCTCAGCTTACGCCACTAAAATGATATATGCATGGAATTAAGTAAGCATTAGAACATACATTGATATGTGTATATGTACACATATAAACCAAGTTCCCATTATTTTTTCAATTTGACGCTCCACAACTTCTGATTAACATTGGCCCTGGGCCCTTGAGCCCTACGCCGCTGAGAGTTCAGGCCTAGACCAGTCCTTGTACGGCTCGGCCTTTGTATTGTGCCGTGCTCAGCTGCAAGCCTACACTCTAAATAGTAGTTCCCATGTTCCTTTCCATTATCTCCATGTAACCCCAATATAATATATTCCCGATATATTCCGGGCGTTTCAAGATTCAGTGGATAGGTCTAAAGGTCCATAGGGAAGAATATTCAGGCTTCCTGTAGGTCCATCATGGGAAATGGCTTTGCAGAAGGGGACCGAGGTTTGAGTAACTACCATTCAGGGTTTCAAGCTGTTGGGATTAGGGTTCCGTGTTGGGATTGAGAGTCACATTTAGGGTCTATTTCTTGGGGATCAGGCTTCAGGGAAGGTTTAGACCCCGCGCTGTGAGTCCCAAACCATAGGAGTCCCCGGTGAAAGTTCCCCAACCTATAGTCCCCCTTGAGTAGATAGAATATGGCTGTGGGTATATTGCAATAAGATTCCCATATACCCCATATTCTATCTACTTAAAGGGGACTATACAATGAAAGGCTCAAAAGTTCGAGGTGAGCCCCAGCCCCTATGATCCTTACATTGCCCGTTCCCTGCTAACCAAAGGTAAGAGCTCCAAACCCCAAACCCTCCAACCCAAACCCCTAAACCCCTAAACCCCTCAACCCTAAACCCTAAACCCCAAACATAAAACCTTTTCCTCTAAACCCCTGAAACCCTAAACCCCGTAAACCTCAAACCCCTAAACCCCAAAGGCAAGAAGAACACGAAGCCACTGAGCGTCAGGCCTCAGCTCGCACGATCTGCGGGCTGGCCGAAGGAGTTGACGGTGCCCGCGGGGGAGAGGTTTATCGTGTTTGTGAGGCTTTGGGGATTTAGGGGCTTAGGGATGTAGAGGTTTAGGATTTAGGGACCTAAGGGTTTACGGGGATGTAGGCTTTAAGGTCAAGGGTTCAGGGTTCAGAGTTTTGGACGAGGGCAAGGTGTTGCGGCTTCACGGTGTAGGGTTCGAAGTTTTGGGTTCAGGGTTCAGGACTTTAGTTCTAGGGTCAAGGGTTTTCGGTGTAGGTTTTGGGGGTTGATGCCTTGTGGTCTGCTCTTGGGGGTTGGGACTTAGGCGTAGGGCTTCCGCTGTTTGGTTTTGGACACCGAGCTTGTAGATTTTGCTTGACTTGGAGTGTGTACACGACAAAATCATAATTAAGTAGTAAGTCTGCGAGGGATCATGTTAGGGCTAGTGGTGGTCATCATCTTAAATAACCCTAAACCCTTAATCCTAAACCCTAAACCTTTGTATAACCTTGAACCCTATTAAAGGTGCTGAAGGTTCAGGCCGCTGTTGCGAGAAGTTCTTGGAGGCTGGCTATGTGAGACCGACCGCAGTTGAAGTTACATGAGCTATAGTCTGAACTCCTTAGAGGAGCATTATATAGGGGATTATGTAGGGGAGTTTTATGGGGCTTATTAAGGGGGATAGTAGGANNGAGTTTAGACTACGGCTCACATGCCGTATCATGCCGTTGAAGAATTTCCCTGCCAGCTGGCCAGTTGATGAAGTCCCTCAGGGGATTTAGGGTTCAGGGCTTCTACTGCGACCTGCCTGGGATTTTTGTCCTGCACCACTGTATATCGCAAACGTTTTATAAAGACCATACATCCCAAACCCGAAGCCCGGCAGCCTAACTTCAACTCAAAAGCTCTAGCCCGAACACTCTAGTCTCCTTAGGAATCATGTTCCATGTTTAGTGTAGTATGGCCCTAAACATAGTATGTTGATTATGGGTCCAAGGGTACTACAGCTGCACCCCGAACCTGAAGAGATCTGAACCCCAGAAGGTGCTCGTCATCAAGGCATACTTTCTCCTGTCTTGAGCTGAGACGTGCAGCGATGGGTTGACTCACAAATGGGGGGGGGGGTGGTCGCCTTTCTCAGCGCATTTTTTTTTTTAAATCATGCGTGTGTTTTTCCACCACCGTTTTTTTCTTTGGGGGGGGGGTGG
>CAJNIZ010025758.1:0-31046 GCA_905231905.1 Symbiodinium pilosum | reverse complement strand
TTAGGGTTTAGGGTTGAAGGATTATCTTGTATACTGCCCCCGCTCAATAGGATAATTATGATAGTACTTATACATAGTTGTGATGATATCATAGCAGTACTACTACTAATCTGTATAAGGCCGTCAAGATTCCCGCGGGCTAGTATTGTAGTATGTATACAGGCATAAATCCCTAAACCCTAAACCCTTAAAGCCCTCAAGATTCCTGCTTTATGGGCTCTGTTTCCGGAAGTGGGCAGTACGCAAGGTTTAGTTTGTAGTGATGAGCGTCAGCGGCTCGGGCTTTCGGGTTCGGGTGGGCTTTCATGGTTTGGTTTATTATGTGGGGCCAAGTAGGGACTTAATGATCTGCAGTTCTGGGTTTGGGGGATCTCCAGGGTTTCGGGGTTGTAGAACGCCGGTGCCTGTAGCTGGAGAGTTCCCTCACAACTGGCAAAATACAGGACCTTCTGCCTGAGGAAACTCACAGATTTTATTTTGGGTCCGCTTGGATGTAGTGGATAGTTTCCCCCTATATACGGCTAACATAGCGCTTATACATCTTTCTAGTCTGCCATACGAGCATATGCAGGGGTGCCCAACTGGTATCTCACCACCCGAATTTCCTTATCATGGGGAGTGACTGTCCCCAGGTCCAGGGAGTATCGCAGGACTATACGGCTGCTTCGTGCTACTTGTGGGATCATGGATAGCTATACCTGGGACTATACATAAGCTTACTCCTTCTTAGTAGAGAGTAAGGGAATATATTACATAGGGATTATATAGGGATTAGATACATGCCCTTTTTCCGTACCAAGAACCATTACGTAAGATGTTTTGATACACTCTGAATTTTGGTGCTGAGTTCAAGCCCCACTTAAGATTCTTGGCAGTTATCCTTTCGTCCGCTTTAAACTATAGTGCCCAGAAGACTATTCCAGTTCCCCGGGCACCGGAAACAGCAGGGTTTAGGGTTTAGGTGGCTGACCATGCTATTGAACAGGATTGTTTTCATTCATCAGCTGGGTTGTTGTTAAGGAACTTAATTTCAGTTACTCTATTGGGAAGACCATACTAATCACTATATATATATATATTTCACGCCAATTATGGCAACTTAATCTAAGTTCCCTAACAGCAACCCAGTTAGGCGTTAAAGTGCTGATGAGATCAGGGATATCAGTATTGGAGCCTTCGCATGCACTGCTTGCTAGGGAGGAAAGTATTCCCGTCATACTTTTCATATATCCCCGGGGTCACCAGCGCCCCCTATCTGGAAAATCCTTTACTTGTAATGTTAGTTCTCGAAAATAGGGGACCCCAATATAGACCCCTAACACTATGATCCTTATTATGGGGCCCTCCAAAATCGTATCCCTAATTTTGGGGGAGCCCGAAACCCTAAACCCCATGTAACCCCTATAACCCCTATATACCCTTATATAACCCCAATAGATCCTTACTATGGGGACTCCCAATCCTAAAATCTTTGGGTCAGGCGCCATGCCCTAAACCCCTAAACCCTAAACCTTTCAGGATACCAACTTCTGGACAATGCCGTCCGTCCCGGGCCATGCCACGTGAGAAAAACGGCGTAAGGGGATGGTTTAGGGTTTATGTAGGGTTTATAGGGTTTAGGGTTTATAGGGTTTATGGGGGATTAGGGTTCAGGGGGATATGTAGAGACACGCCCATGTTGGTAGTTTCTATCGATAAAGAAGCGCTTGGGCTCAAACAGCAAGACAACTGTAAGTCATCAACCCTATAAACCCTTAACACTAAAAGCACCATCATAAATTTGAGCTTCGTTGGGCCGATGGCTCGTTTGAAGTAGAATTGCTCCCAATGAGTCGCGGCAACTGCCCATTTTAGGATCCAGGCTTTAGGGTGTACAGGGCCGCCTAGACCTCCAATGTCGTTCCGCTTTTTTGGGTACCCAATTTCTAGGAGTATTTAACTGCAATAACTTGACTCCCTAATGTATTCCCATTTTGGGGTACTCATTTGTATGATTATGTAACTGCTAAAGAAACTAGGTAGCTAAAACAAAATTAAACTAGGAGATTGAGGTACGGTTGGTATGGTGGATGAATAATTTTGCACAACTTAAAACCACCTCAACGTGTTGTTGCTGTTGGGTATATAGGGCACCTAAGCTGGTGCAAGGTTTCTTGCACCCAGAGTATAACCCTAAACCCTAAGCCCTATCATACTAATTATGAGGACTAGAAGTCTATGAGAGAAGCATAAAAAGCTGCAAGAGTCCATGTCACACCCCCCAGCCCTGAATTCAGCATCTTAACCCTAAACCCAAAACCTTTCAAGTTATATGTATAACCCTAAATCCTAAGCCTTATAACTTACATTATGTATAGCCCTAAACCTCATAACTTATATGTATAACCCTAAACCCTAAACCTCATAACTTATATGTATAACCCTAAACCCTAAGCCCTAAGCCTCGTAACTTATACATAATATAAGCCTAAGCCCTAAACCTCACAACTTAGATGTACAACCCTAAACCCTAAGCTGCGAACATGGTTGAACAGTCGGCCCGGGACTTAAGATCCAGATTTGCAAGCGTAGGGTCTCGCATAGTGCAGTTCCAGTCGTGGGGTATCCAGTGCAATGTAATGTTGTTGCCGCAAATCTAGGTATACGGTATAAGATTGAACTTAGGGTTAGTCCTGCATCAAGTCAAATTCTGGCTTTCAACGTGTAGCGCTTAGGGCCTTGGGTTCAGGGCCTATAGGGAACCTTACCCCGAACTCTTAACTCCTAAATCCGAAATCTTAAGCCCTAACCGGCCTAGGGTTAAAGGCTCGGGATGCGAGAGCAGGTATGCTTGACTGGCTCGATCAAAGTATCGTGCGCAGTGCTCAGGAAAACCAGGGATTCAGAAGTCAGCCCCGGCGAGGCTGCAAAGGTCGGCGCGAAAGAACGGAAGGAATGGTTTGATGAGGTGTTTATGGGGATATATACAGTTGTAGAGGGGTACATAGGGTGACATGGGGCTATGTAAACACATATGGGGACATGTAGGGGTACCTTGTGGTATGCAGAGATATATTAGGATTATGGGATATTATGGGTAATGACGAGCCTTCTGATTGTTCCATGCTTGTGTGTTGCAGTTGGCCATGCAAGCTGGAGCTAAGTGAGGGAGGGTTTTGGGGGTTTAGGGCTTAGGGTTTAGGGATGAGGATTTAGGGCTTAGGGTTTCGGGTTTAGGGTGAAAGGCTTAGGCTTTAGGGTTTAGGGTTTAGGGATGAGTGTTCGTCACATCGTGAAATCAATAGTCTACAACAGTTGTTCAGGCCTGCTTTACCTGGAGCAGCCTCAGGTATCATATCTGAAGTCAGCTTATCGAAGGGAATACCTAAGCTGGACCCCCCCACTCTGTAATAGTGGTACAGCAGGACTAAAATAGGCCTTGTATATGTTTGAAGATTTTCTGATTGTTCTTTCAGGCGATTGCAGGTGAAACGAAGCTTCCTTACTGCGTTGGCGTAGCTCGACGTCAGAGGCGAGCAGCAGAGGATCGACTACTTCGTGGCCGCGTTGATGGACCTGGAGGAGACCTGACATGCAGTTTTCTCGACGGGTAAGTTGGTGTTGGGGCCCATCCCTTAGCCTTAAGTCACGCCTCTCAGTGCTTGGTGCCTCTCTCTTTCAGTGATGCGGGCGTGAAGGACCATGAGCTGGAGAACTTTCTCCGTGGTCACTCGCTGCCCAACAAGAAGGGCGCGAGCACTGCGTGGTGTGTAGGAATCCAGACAGAAGCCATGTGCAGCTCGGAGGTGTTCCGAGAACTTCTCGACGCGCCTATTGACTTTCAGCGTCAAGTTGTGGACCAGCTGCCCATCTACACGTATGAGGCAGGCAGGTCTTTTGTTGAGGTCCTAGTCCACGCGTAACGTGGCCAAGTTGTAGTGTAGGTGTTGCTACAGCCGGGTCCCAGCAGGGCAGCGGCGGCCACAGAAGAAGGTGGCAGATGTCAACCTTCGATACCAGGCGCGCCATGTTTCAACTTCTTGTTGTTGTTGTTGTGGCTGTGGTTGCTGCTTTGGCTGTTGTTGTTGTGGCCGTGGTTGCTGTTTTGGCTGTTGTTGTTGTTGTTGTTGTTGTGATGGCGGCGATGGCTGTGGCGGCTGTTGTGGCGGTGGCGGTGGCAGACCCTTATATAGCCTTGATCCCTTATAGTCACTATTACAGGGTGGGGGCGGAGGTTCACCTAACGAATGTTTAAGGTTGTGGTGCTGGTGGTCTAGTTCTAAGGAGCTTCGTGCCCGAGATGCTCATCAGGGTACATGCAGGTATGTTTTAGGTAACATGCTAGGTGCTCATGGCTTTAATCTCCAGCAGTACGTTGCGACAGCGAACTGTGGGTGGGGCAGGTTTCTTTATTCCTGGGAGGTCAAGCCCTGCAAGGAAGGGCACGATAATGAAACTGTCGTAGAATCGACGGCTGGAGCCAGATGTGGTGCTTCCGCTTACTGTGGAGTAGAGATTCTCATCATGATAGTTGGGCCGGAAAGTCCACGTCGCAAGAACAGGTGAGTAGTCTTATTTAGGGGTATTCTATACACGGCACATACTCGCACTTGGTTCATCCACCAAAAAAAACTACTCAAGTGGTTCTTTGTAAGTACTTTCGGAATGTCTAACAAAAGGGGCATTGGGAGTGTTGCTTTTTCGGGCCATCGTTGGCTTTTTTTTCTAAATCACGTGGCCCCGCAGAAACAAATTTCTTACCTCTGAGATGCTGCGGTCACCACTTGCATTTGGAGACGGCGTTTTCCGCTTCCAACTCAAGCTGAAAATGGCTTCAGAAGTTTCACTCCGGATCTAGACCCGCGCTTTGGTAAATCGGGATAAACATGGGCATTCAGGTTGCACGGATGAGGGATTACTGTAAAAGCCTGAATAACCACGAATTTGAGTGGGAAAGCGGTTTAGGGTTTAATGTTTAGGTTAGTGTAGGGTTCTGGGTTTTTACGGCCTCTTGGAATTGCAGGTATTCGATGGACGTATTCCTACCCCAAGTGTCTGAATCATCACGGCAACACTTCACATGTAAGCGCTAATTGCAGGCATTGGGGGACACATTGAACATTCAGGGTGGGGCTATAGAACCCTAAAGGCTATAGTCCCCCCTAAGTAGATAGAATATGGCTTTGGGTATATTGTAATAAGATTCCCATATACCCCATATTGTGTCTACTTAAGTGGGACTATAACTTATGAATGACATTCTTTTGGGAGTCCCTCTGCAGAGAACCTCGGAAAATTGGCGGAAAATCAGAGCATATATAGACATCGCCCTAAGCCCCTTCAAATCCTGGCGGCCTGGAGCCCTAATCTGCTAGTCTGGGTAGCGTTTAGGTTTAAGATTAACGGTTTAGGGTTTAGGGGCTTGGGATGATCGTGCTTTTATGTATATGCCTTGACGCCGAACGAGTGAGCGAGTCCCGTGAAATATGGATCTAGTTTTGGATTTCAGGTTTAGGGTACCAAAAGGTGGGTTGTCAAACTGTTTGTTGGGTCCCTGAAAGTAACATGTGGCCAAAAAAATGGACCTTCACTTGACAACCTTCCGTGTATAGGCTTGAACATGTTCAGGTATTCGGGTTGTGGATTGAATCTGCGGGTTTGTAGATCCTATAGCCCCCCCTTCAGTAGATAGAATATGGGTTATATGGGGGTCTTATTATAACATACCCAAAGGACTATAAACTCCCAAACCCTAAACTCTAAGCCCTGTCGTCAACTTGACAGGCTCTAATCCCTAAACCTTAAATTCTAAACCCTAAACCCTAAATACTATAAACCCTAAACCCTATACCCTATATATCCCATATATAGACCCCCTATAAAGGAAACCCCTGGGATACCAAGCCTTGCTCAAGGAGCTAATGCCGGCCGAAAGCCCTGAACCCCCAAGCCTCCCAGGCTCGCAGCACCGAACGGGGAAGCCTACTGGCATCCTTAAACCGCTCACAGTGAAACGCAGGAATCCGAAATCTTAAACCCGAAACTTCCAGATTCCAACCCGCAAAACAGTGTAAGGAACACCCTGCTGTTGTGTAAGGCCTGTTTCTCTTTTTTTGGGACTCCTGAAGCTCTTTATAGAAGATGCCCCTAAACCTTGAACAGTTGCTCGGAGGCTCCTGGCTTTGTTATGACATACATTCTTATACATCCCCCCCCAAAAAAACCCTAAACTCTAACCTAGGAGCCCTAGGCTGGGTAGAGCTTTTCAACGGGTTTAGGGATTGGGTTCAGAGTTTAGGGTGTATAGGGTTTAGGTTCTATCGGCTTGTTGCAGCCCGGGCTAGCAGCTCCCGACCTCCGGGGGAAGATTTTCCAAGTCCCAGGGCCCTGCTTGCTGGAGGCAGTCACTGGGGCTGATTTCATTGAGTAGTGTCTTATTTGGGGAGACTATAACTATAATACCCAATATCGAGTAAGATTATATTCCTTTTGAGGTATAGTATTTCATATAAGCATATAAACTTATTAGGTTCAGCCGCCAAAACAAAGCTCCTCCTTTGGACTTAGGGTTAAGGTTTAGACACAAAAGACCTTCACTTTCAGGACCCTATAGTATACATCGTTGTATGAAATCCAAACACTGAAGGTCTTTGGGGTCTAAGTTAGAGTTTAGGGCTTAGAGTTTAGGTTTTACGGTTTGGCGGGGGGTATGTCATCTTTTCTTTGGATCTTATAAGGGACAACAGGGATGTAAAGGGTTTAGGGTCTACAGGGCTTGGGGTTTCGGTGAGCAGTATTTCGTTTGGGGATATGACAGTCCCCAATATGAGGGTTTGGGGCTTAGGCTTGCAGAGAAAGATTATACCCTATCGTTGGCAATAAGAATGCGGTTGTTCATTATCCCGGTTACACCACCAAAACAGGCTATTCAAGCAGGGGGCGAGTAGTAGGAACCCCAGGTGAGGGTAACACGGGAATCATGGGGTTTCAATTCTGGATTTTATAATCAGGTGGGAAAAATTCCCTTTGCAGGGAGTCGCAGTCTCAGGAGTTAGGGCTCAGTGTTTGGGGTTTCGGTTTAGGGTTTTAGGGTTTTAGGGTTCAGGCTTTGGGGTTTGGGGTTGAGGGTTACAGTACAGGCAAGGGTGGGAGGTGGAAAGATTATATCAATTTTGCTACTATTCCAGTTTGAGGGGCCTGGAGGTGTCACTAATGTTGAAACGGATGTAACTTGAACGTTTCTGGGCTTTCGGGTTTTCAGCGGTTAGCGTGCAGGGCTTCAGGGTCCAGATTGTAGGTCTTGCGCTTATGGTGCTGGGTTTTGGGTTGAGGGTTTAGGGTATTTGGCTCAGATATTTGGACCCTTGGTTGACAAGCCTTTGCCGTTTTCTGGGGGCATACCAGCCCCACGTGGAGGCTCAGGGTATTTTAGCGCCATGATAGCTGTACTGGTATCAAAGAAGCGCCCAAGGTCCCCTAAGATAGCTGTTGCTAGGTTATAAGTGACCGTGGGAATTAGGCTATCATTGCCCAAATCCACAGATACCCCTCTTTCACCTCTATAGAACTCATACCCAATGAATACCTTACATTACCTTTAGAAATTATAACTGGGTCATACTTGGAGGGTCAAGGGACTTAGTCAGTATACTCATACCCTCTATAAGCAATATTAGCCCAACTTGTCCAGATTATAAACCTACTTGCAGAGCCCTCTGACTCTAGACCCTGAACCCTGAATAACCTACTTACTAAGTCCCCCCGACCCATCCAGTAATTACCCTGGATCTCCCAGCACTGAGGTCGGGGCCATGGACGAGCAAATGGCTTACGCTGCTGGCCTGACTGTAAATCATGGGTTTAGGGTTTCGAGGGGTTAGGATTTAGGGTGTAGGGTTCAGGATTTAGGAGTTGGGGTTTAGGGCGTTCCCCTAGGTCCCCCTTAATAAGCTTCAACTAGCCTTCATCATCCCTAAGGCCTTTCATTAAGCCGGAGCCCTTGCCTTGCAGGGGGTTGTAGTGGGACCCATGACTAAAATGACGAGGTTCCGGTTTCTTCGGGCTTCCCCTCCTCTCGAACCAACCTAGAAGCCCCAAAAGTGCCCTACGAAGACTACTGTCCTTCTAAAGGCGCGGCCACATGAGCATGCAGGTTAGTTCTGAAGAGCCTCGCTTGTATCCCGCTCCTCCACCCCAGAAAGCCTTGCTAAGAGGCCTGTGGTCTTACTGAGTCTGAGTACCGGCAGATTGTATGCCGACTAGACCTGACCTTGCGATCATCTGAGAGGCTAGCAGCCTTTGCGAGCTTGAACAGTTCAAAGGTCTCTCAGCCACCCCCTCTATGATCTGACACTACCACCCCAAATTTGAAGGGTTTAGGGTTTAGGATTCAGGGCTGAGAGTTTGTTCAGGGCTCCGGGGGAGGATGAAGGTTTGAGGGTTCAGGGTTCAGGATCTTAGGCTCATTGAGGGGTTCTTGGAGCCCCTGAAAAACCTAAATCCCCCAAACCTTCAAATCCTGATCCCCTTTTCAAAGTAAGCCTAAACCCCTACTTCTGAACCCCTGAACCCCAAACTCCCAACCCGGAGTTTTCAACAATCCCCTAACCACAAATGGTAGCTTCCAAAAAAGGAATCCCAATACAGAGGCCCAAATACTCTAGCACTTAGTATGGGGACCCCCAAAAAGCATCCCACAAATTTCTAAGCCTCCAAAACCTAAACCCCCAAACCTTCCCTACGCCCTTTAGACCCCGATCCCCCTCACCCCGAAACCCTAAACCCTAAACCCCAAATCCCACCAAACGCAAGCCCAAGGCGATGGCGGAGTTCGGCGACTACGGCGAGTGCTTCGTCGCAGAAGAGTCGCTCGGTGTGTTTGAGGGGGTTTAGGGCTTGGGTTTAGGGTTTAGGGTTGGGCTGGGGGGTCCCACAAATTAGGCTTGTGTTTTTAGGGTTTCCTAGAACAAGGAGTCAAGTGATTCTAGTATTTGGAGATATACCAGGGGGGGCTCCCACTTTCGGAAACTCCTGTCTAGCAAGCTTGAAGGAACTGACCAACAACTGTAGTTGTTATTGGGAACATGGAGCAAAAGCGGATTGAGTGAAGGATTGTGACTTACATACCATAGTTTGCCCAGGAAGTTGGAGGGGATAAGGGGTTTCAGGGCTGTCTATGGGTCCAAGGGCTTTACCGTTTACGGGTTCATAATTTACTTACTTACGTACAGGGCTTGAAGATCTGAGCGTTTGAAAATTCAGTGGTTCGACAGCTGAGGGTTTGAGATGTTCGCGGTAGGGGCCTATCATGTAGTGAAGGGTTTGGGGGGAGGTTCAGGGTTCGGGGGTTCAAGGTTTAGGCTTGGAGATCCTACCCCTAAACCCTCAACCCACCTTAATCTGGATATCTCGCAGTCTCGCAGTGTGCATCATACAAAAGGTATGCCCGTGAAGAGAACTGGTTGGTGGGTCGCAATTAGAAGATCCCAGTTAGCTATAAGGACATACAAGGACCCGAAAGCCTGGTCCTCAATCTGGAGAACTGCTCATTTCTCAAAACATGGATCCGCCATGATCCGGCTGGATATCCCTCAAGGCTGGCAATCTAATTCCCATTGCTGGGATGGAGAAAAATGGATCTGCTTGTTTTGCAGACCTCCACATGTTGTTGCTTATCCATCCAGAACCACTATCAGGATCTTGACATAGTCAGCAGACGTTCAGGCTCGAAACCTAAGTTTGTTTACTTTCCCGGCTTGGCTGTCGTGTTTCAGGTTATAGTTGTCAGTTGAGCACGCCAAAAAGCCTACAGACCTGAAGCCACAAACTCCCCAAAACCCAACACCTTCAATCCGAAGCCCTGCATCCTAAATCCTAAACCCTATAAACCCCAGATCCTAAACCCTAAACCCTACCACACACCCTGAACCCTATACGCTCTAGATGCTAAGCCCTAAACCCTTAACCCAGGCCAGAAGTGAAGATAATCTCCATGGAGGAGGCGCAGACTTCCTCCAACCTAACCCTGAAACAAGGGTTTAGGGTGTTGGGTTTCGGGTTTTGGGTTTAGAGTTTTGGGTTTAGGGTTTAGGGTTTGGGGGCCCTGAACCTTCAACTTAAAACCCCAAACCCTTACAGCAACTGTCTTTAAAGGGGCCTCTTTAAGGGTCTAAACTAGTTTTTTGTAATACTCATTGTGGCAACTGTTACTGCAAGGGGGAATTACCCAACCACACCCTGAATCAGTTGAATAGGTTTTTGGGGTTTAGTGCGACAGAGGGGAGGTTTGGCTGAAAGAGGCTCGAGCTCCAACCCTGTTACTGTTCAGGGCTTAAGCGTTGTATTGAGTTGCCCTGAAAAGAACGGCCGCGCATATCCTGCAAAAAATCGGACTCGAGTTTGGGTGAAGTGAAATTACAGTCGGGCTATTGTGGGGTGGATTTTGCAAACCGACTTTGGATTTGTTAGGCGATTGCAGAGCCCTGGGTTCAGACTTGGCAGACTGAAGTTGGGGTTTCAGTGTCTAGGGTTTAGGGCGAGGGGTTTAGGGTCAGGGGTGTAGGGTCAGGCTTCAGGGTTAAGAGTTTCAAGGTCTAGGAGTGACCTGTGATTCTTTGATTGATCATTGCGAGCTCAACATGAGTGAGTTCCCAGCCATAAATCTTAAACTGGCGGGTTGAGCTTGTAGGTGCCTGATGCCTTGGCAAGATGTTATCAATGGTATGGTAACAACCTTATATGCAAGCATGTGCGAATGCCAAACTGAACTACCGATCATGCTGATAACGTTTCATGTGAGTTCCGGGATCTTGCTGTCTTGCTTCATCCGCAGGGTCAGCCTTAAGTTCAGGCCCTGAACAGAGTCAGAATACAGTCTATACCTGGGATTTTTGTTTGAATATTCATGGTCTCCAAGCCTTCCCCAATTTGAGAAAGTCGCACGGTAAACCCTGATGTTGGGGGAGTGAGATTCCTACTGTCTCCGAAAGATGGCTAGAGATCAATAGGACCCCTTGAAGGTATCCTGATCTCAGCGTGACTTCACGCTTCAGGATGGCGCGGCATGCCGGTTCCTCTCGGCTTCTCTGCATCATGCTCATATTTAACAGCTGGTTGGTGTGGAGCATGTGCTTCTGCTGCGGTCCATGTCCTTTTCTTCGCTCATCAAGGGCAATTGCAATGCCAGCACATCCGCTCTGGGGGGAAAGGTTGGGCTGGCAAGTCTGTTGCCCACAGGAGCAAGGGTGGAGTGGATCGAAGGTGCCCCAGGCTGCGCAGCCACAAAACAGCAAGGGGGGTCGCGCACGCAACAACCAAAAGGACATCAGGTTGTACAGGGAGAACCAGGGCTCGACCATCAGTGTCAATGCACAGCAATCGCTTCAGGATGATAGCTTGACTCGTGAAGAGAAGAAGCTTTTATCTCTCATATCAGAAGGTGGTCGCAGAGGAAGATGGGCAGAAGTTGCTGCTGCCTGGGCTTCCTACGCTGGCCAGGCCCTGCCTCTGTACGGCGCAGCTATGCAGGCCGCCATCCGCTGCGGCACGTACGACGAGGCCGCCACCATGTACAACAGTCTGGCAAGCATGCCTTCCATACAGCCAAACGTGGTTTGCTTGCATCTTGGGATCAAGATCTACGGGAAGCTTCAGAATCGTACAATGGTTCAATACATTTGGACCCAAGCAGAGGACAGGGGGCTTGTGAACAAGATCATAGCCGGCGCAAGGATAAACGCCGCAGCTGAGATGGGTGACATTGTGGACGCCGCATCCATATTGGATTATATGGTAGGTGCAAACTTGTCTATGGAGTTACCTGTCTGGACCTCCGCCATAAATGCCTGCAAAAACTCCAACCCACCTAGCCCAGAAGTCGCGATGTACTTCTTTCAAAACATGCTGCAGAGCGGAATCTCCCCAAACATTGTAACTTTCTCGAGCTTAGTCGGTTCACACAAGAAGGCACCACTGAAGGAGGTTGTGGAATTGCGGGCTAGCATGGCGGATTTCAACGTAAAGCCTGACGGTGCGTTTGCTGAGACCTACCTCGGGGCAGTTTGCCACGGTCGCCTCAAAGATGTGTGGAAAGTTGAAGACGTGGCAGAGAGGCTGGAGGGAATTGAAAACGAAAGACTTCAGGAGGTGCGTGTGGCCTTGGCTGGCTTCAAGGCAGCAAACATCAGGCTATCGAAGCTGTGTAGATTTCTCGACCAGCACCTGCAGGGAAGCTCAAACTGCGTGCGAAAAGATGGAAGGTTCCTCTGTCGCTCATCTATCCTTCTTCATCCTTCTGAGGTTTAGGGTTTAGGGTTTATAGGTCTCAGGGATTGAGAGTCCGGTGATCTTCGCATGCCAGTGGGCTATAGTAGTTGAAGCAAAGCCATACCAAGATACCTTTCAGGAGGCTCAACTGGCTCGTCGACGTCGTTTAGGGTTTAGGGGTTAGGGTTATACCCGAAAGTATTGCTTATGAACCATCAGTACTTCTAAGATAGTAATTATAGTAACATGTACCCCCAACGTCCACAAGTCCTAATTTTTTCACTCATAAAGGCGCCTACAAGGGCCTCAGCTGGACCTCCAAGAGTTCAAGCCAAGCGCCCCCAGGTGCTGAAATCAAAATTTTCAAGCCTGAGACTATGGCCGTAGCTCCAAATCCCACACCCCGTAAGAATAGTATTACTGTTGGTATCAGCACTAGTAGCAATCACCCTTAGCCACCAAGTCTCAACCCCTTCACTCTAAATCCTAAACCCCTATACCCTAAACCCCGGACACCCGCAGTCCCCCTTAAGTAGATCGAATATGGGGTATATGGGGATCTTGTGCTAATATACCCACAGGCATATTTTATCCACTCCAGGGGTGCTATAAACCCTGGACCTTAAGCCCTTTGAACCCCTTGACCCTGGAGGTGTCGAAGCATAGCACCCCTGAAGACTGCTGGGTGGTGCTCTACGGACGCTCCACATTCTCGGGGTTCAGGGTTTAGGATTTAGGGTTTGAAGTTTGGGTTCAAGGTTTCGGGGTTCAGGGTTTAGGATTTGGGGTTTAGGGGGGCTTAGAGTGCATAGGATTTAGGGTTTTGGGCTTAGGATTTAAAAGCGAGACTTTGGGATTCAGGCTTCAGGGTTTAGGGGCCTTACAGAGGGTTCGTTTGGTAGCAAACACTTGCATCCAGCCTTTATGGTTTCCCAAAATTGCGTGCACCTGTTTTTGATGGGTTCCGTTACTACACCCCACCTAAACTACCCCTCCCCCCCCAAGGTTACCCCTTTATTACCTTTGATTAAGCTGAATAAGCCCTAAACCCTAAACCCTAAACCCTAAACCCCTAAACCCTAAACCCTAACCCTAAACCCTAAACCCTAAACCCATTGTCCCTAAACAACCTTAATTAGCCCGGGAACCTCGGAGGGGTAATATAGAGGGGGGTAAGAGGGGAACCCATGATGTTTGGGGGTCCCCGTCATGAGCATTGTAGTACTTGGCGGTCCATATTGGGTTCCCCTGTTTATGGAAACGGCCCGATGTAGCTTGAAGGGTGCTTCGGCAGTGTTTTACGCTATTTTTTAATGTTTGGGTAAGTTTTTACAATCAGGTTCCTTTTTCTTAGTATAAGAAACCTTCCCTAGACCCTGAGAAGAGACCCAGAAATCCGCCCATCCAACCCAAAACCTTAAGCCCCAGACCCCAAATTCATACGCCCCAAACCCCAAACATTTAACCCGATTAAAAAATCACCAAACCCTAAACCCCAAACCCTAAACTTTCATATTTGCCTTTGCAATCATTCTGCTTATGATTTGCCTCACCCCAAATGCAGGTCAGTATCAAAAATGGTCCCCAAATAGCTTGATCTCAGGCTTTAACCGTAGGTTTAAACGCCTAGGACGGGTCTACGACCTGACGAAGTTCGCTCTGGGTCACGTCGCCTAGTTCGCACGTATGCTCTCCCACCTTGAGGGATAAAGGTCTACGTTCCTGGACGGTTTAAGGTTGAAGGTCTAAGATTCACGGGCGGTTTAGGGATTTAGGGTTTAGGGCCTTAGGGTTGGGGGCTTGTCGTTTTGTTGTTGAAGGGTTTCTGGGGAGAGGGTTTGGGCGCTTGCGGGGCTGAAAGTCCCGTCTTCTAATCTCCAAAGCTCAAGTTCCCGGAGCTCCAAATTGAAATCTCAGAAGGCCGCGCGGTTTAGGATTTAGGGTTGAGGTTTCAAACTTCAGAAAACACGCCAAGATTTGCCCTGCTCTTGAGAACGCCCCCAAACCTCCAGCCCCCATTTTAGCCATAAATTCTAGACCATAAATCCCTGAAACCTTAGCCCTTTCGTAGTATAAACCCCCTTCATCAGAAGCCCATGCCCTGCGGTCCGAAGCCCGGTACCCTCTACCTTCACCTGAACCTCTAAGCCCTGAAATCTAACCCCCAAACACCTAAACCCTGATCCCTAAACCCTAAACCCTGATCCCCAAACCCTGATCCCTAAATCCTAAACCCTGATCCCCAAACCCTGATCCCTAAATCCTAAACCCCAAACCCCTAAACCCCCAAACCCCTGAACCCCTAAACCCTAAATCCCAAAGACCCACGCATTCCTCTGCCTCTTCAGCCCTGGGCCCATAAATCTTCTTGAGGTAGGCGGAAGCAAGCTGATCACAGACCTGGCCGGCAAGGACTTGCTGAAAGGCTTCAGGGGTCAGGGCTTAGGGTTAGGGTTTAGGGTTTGGGGCTTAGGATTTAGGGTTTAAGGCTTAGGATTGAGGATTTAGGGTTCAGGATCTAGAGTTTAGGATACAGGTTTGAGGGCTTAGGGTTTTCTTTGTGGCTTCAAGTTTGAGGTCTTCACGTTCAGGGACATGAGCTTTGAGGGGAAATGCCTATGTCCAGTTGGACAGAAGTCGTTGGTGGTTTGTTGGGGGCTGCGCGGGTGAAACTGCATTAAATTATGCAATATTCGAACTGCTACTTTAGGGGAGGCGCAAACCTAAAACTGCACCCGACAGCTTAAACCCTCAGCCCTAAAGCCCTCCCTAAATGGTAGTTTCCATTTGCTTTTTCAATATCCCTATATCAATCCAGTATTTAATATACGCAAAGCCATACTCCCTATATAACCCAAAAGATACTATAGTAGCTTCCATTTTGTTTTCCATTATCCCAAAAACCCCAATACATACCTTATAATCACTACATAACCCAGTATAGTATTTTTCATGAAAGCCTCCTATCTACCGTGTGCCCTGAAGACTACAAGGCCCCTTCAGTAGTGATCAGGACGGTACAAGCGTATTCGAGGCTTCGCACGGCGAAAACGTGACTCGCCGGGTCTTGCAAGAGTCTGACAGGTGCTGACTTAAGCTGGAGTCTTTGTGGGGGTGTTGGGGTTTCCCAAAATTAGGGGTACTTTTTTGGGGATCCCAATAATAAGGATTGTAGTATTTTGGGGTCTAGATTGGGGTCCCCTTGTTTTGGGAAGCTACTTCGTGTAGCAGTTAGGGTGTAGCGGATCCTCGTCAGGGATCATCTTTACTTTTTTGTGCAAGGGTTTCCTTGCATAGATACAAGAACGATCCCTTTCCTTGGGGAAGCAGGACCAAGAACCTGACCATGGATCGGTCTAGGGTTGCGGGACGAATTATTTCAGTTAGCTGCCCTAGGAGACTCCACATAAGGAGGGCCCAATTATAACCCTACTTGTAAATTCTGAGCCCCCTAAGTCCCCTAATAGGGTTATATTTGAGTAATTTATAGATACCAGCTATAATTGGGTTCTATTCACGCTGAACCTCCAAGTCATATTTAGATAAATGCCTCTTGGATGAAAATACGGCCGAAGCCCTCAGCCCAAAACCCCTGTTCTATACCCTACATTACATCCCCGATCTGCCCTGTATGCGCTTACAGTAGGGGTTTAAGTTGATAATGTAAGTGTATCTCGGTAGTACAGTAGCCCAACTTTGAACTTTTTGGGTATTTTCAACCATTTCTACCAGGAAAGTTTGATTTTTGGGGGGCCTGGGTACTGGACAGCGAAGATATAGAGCCCTTATATGACCCCTATTACAGACTGTTAATGGGTGGGGCAGGACCCAAGGTTTAAGGCTTAAGGGACGTGCCTTTTGGATGATGAGGTGCTGAACAGCATCCGAAACGAGTGCTGCCTCGGAGAGGCAACTGGCAACAGCCAAATGAAGGTATAGGAAGTATATATGGGTGGTTGTCAACATTATGGTCCCTCTTTGGGTACCCTAAATGTTAGGTGCCGTATTATAATAAGGATCCAAAACGGGACTATCATTTTGACAACCGCCCATATATCGAAGAGGGTTAGGGTTCAAGATGTCGCTTCTGGTGTTGAGAATCAGATGGAAGAGAAGAAATATGGAAACTAGGTTCATAGTGGTTTATGAAGTTTGGGGTTTCTAAAATTCGGAGTCTCGTTTTGGGGCTTCAAGTAGTAGCGTTTGCAAGATGATGGAGCTTTCCAAAAGGCTGTTTCTTGGCGTTTTGCGGTCCAAGATGCGTTCTCTTGCCTGGCCCTTGGTCCTCTGATATTTTGGAGCTTTCTTGTGGAATGTTCCCCGCCGCTAACTCATCCTTCAATACTAGAAGCCATGTCACGGGCCCAAACAAAACATCTCAACCTATCCTCAGTGTATAGTCCCCTGCAAGTAGATAGAATATGGGGTATAATATGGGATCTTGTTATAACATACCCAAAGCCATATTCTATCTACTTAAGGGGGACTATAACCCTAAACCCTAAATCCTAAACCTTATATTCTATCTACTTAAAGGGGCTATATCCCTCAAGCCTTAGCCCTCAAATTTTCTCCTTGGACGACGCGGCCTGAGATTTTCGCATCTCCCCAAGCAAGCATGGAACCAAGAAGGGCTCCATCAGCGCTGCGGTTGCTCTGTAGGTTCTATAGTCCCCCTTAAGTAGATAGAATATATGGTTTAGGGTTATAGTCCCCCTTAAGTCCCGTGTTATTCTTGGGGAGGGTACGTATGGACCCTGCGCCCTGAACCCTGAACCGGTTCAGCTTGGCAGGTAGATGAGAGTACCGTCCTCGAGGAGCATCGGGTGACGGCATCGCTCCGCGCGCGCGCATAGCGGGCGCTCGCAGCTGCGAGTTGATAATGTTCCCGTTTGCCAAGCGGAGCAAACTTCTGTGCCAAAGCAAGCTGCAGTATGGTGATTTTGGCTTAACCTCATCAGTTATGACCCTGCAGTAGTCATACACACCACACAGGGCCTGTTGTTTTTTGGGAGGCTGCGCGCACCAGAATCTCCTTACTTGACTTGAGCTCTGACTGAAGTCTCTACGGATGAGATCAGGATTTTGATGGTAACCCATACCTGTACTTTCCTTAGGAATCATTTTTACATCTTATTATAGTATAACCCTAAGCAAATATTGAAAATAGTGTTTTTATGATAGGTCTAAGGAGACTACAGATACCAGGCTGCATAGGAGCGGATGCTGCCTTTTGATTCTGTGGAGTGGCAAACAATGAAGGGTGAACAGACGTGCGAAGAACAAAAACGTAACTCAACATTAAGAAGAGTTTGTTTCTGCACAGCTTTGGGTTCTTTGCTCGATTGTTTCCCAAGCATCTTCTTCTTTCCCCAGCATGCTTCAATGTGTACCATGGCCTGCCACGCAGGACTTGTGCACTCACTCTACAAGGCCCACGCTACAGCGTTTTGTGCCAAGAACTCTTCGAAACGCCTACGTTTACACCCTTAACCCACAAGGCAACTTATCAAAATCATCCATCCCTATACAATTCTGAAGGAGGACCCTTGTAGTCTGGTTTTAGTCCCTTTATATCTCAGGGCCTTAGGGCCCTTTAGGATTTTAGGGTTTTAGGGTTTAGGGTTCAGGGGAGGGTTTTTGAGAACTGCCCAAAGAGCTCAAGCGCATCCAAAGTTTTCAAACATCGGGATGGGCATTGCATCTTCCCTGGAAGGTGTGAGGCAAGGCAGCGCTAGAGTGATCTCTTGAGTTTCTCAAAACTATCCCCAAAACCCTAAACGCCTAACCCTGAACCCTAAACCCCGGAGCCCTGAATCCTAAACAGTCCCCCTATGTGCCCAGGGTCCCTTTTGGCCCCAGATCTGAAGAAGCACCCTAAGGCTAGTACATCATAGGTACCATAATCTCTAAACTACTTGAAGGGGGTTGTGTAGGGGATTATGTAAGGAAGTATTATAGGCGTTATTGAGGGGGATACTGGGAGTCTGGACTGTATACCATGGGGCTTTCATCGTGTATATCATATGGCTTTAATCGTGTGAGGCAAGCCCTCAGCTGAGGGTGAAAAAGGCGTAGATTTGACTGAGCGAGTAAACCCTAAACCAAATCCGGTCCTGGTATAATCCCTTAAGCAGAAATCTTTCTTCAACATGCGGCACAGTTCACGAATTAGGGTTCAGGGTTTAGGGTCCACACATCTAACCAGGGGCGTAGTTTTCCAAGCACTCACAGCGCTGCGGCACCCACCCATTGTCCGAGTTGAAGCTGCGTTCGCTTGATCCCTGATTTCCGCACGCAGTCTAGGGTTTAGGGTTTTTGGGTATAACCCAAGGGATTCTGAAGCATAGCATATTGGTTATAGGTGTAAGGGGATTACTGCATGAACCTCCAATCCAGTTCAGATCCCTCAAAGTCCCTAAGACCTTAGGGTCCCAATCTCCCAATCTGGAGCCCATTTATTGGTGGGAGCTGTATCTAGTGTACAGAAGCCTGAAATTTACCGAGATCATTCTCCTTGAGTCTTCGCACAGCTATAAAGAAACCCTTAACCTTACACTCCCCCAAACTAACATGGAAACCCATATAGTCCCCTTTTAGAAGGACTGTAGTCTTTACAGGGCCCTTTTTGGGTTTCCATGTTAGTTTCCAGGAGTGTAAATCCTCAACCCTAAGCCCTAAAACCTAGTGTGCCACTAGGTGAAAAGGTCCCACCAAAAAAAAAACTACTGTGCCCCCAAACCTGTTTAAGTAGGGCCCCCTGATCCCTCTCCAGATGATGGGATCGTTTTCTTGGGACCTTGGACAGAGGCTCTCATGCCTTCTACCCCAAATTACAAATCCTGTAGGATGTCGGACCATTATAGAGGCTTGCATGGGAATTACTAATTACTATATTGATCGTTTCCTCCGTTCTCGTGTACTAACCACCTACCAGCAGGCTAACTTTGAGTGATCTCTTGATCAGGGGTCAGCGCTCCAGCCCCACAGCTACAGCCAGACCCATGTCCAGCCAGTCTCTTGTCCCAGCTGAGCTCGGGAAATCTTGCATCCGAGAAATGTTCCGGGCATAAGGCTTAGGGTTTAGGGGTGGAGGGTTTAGGGTTTAGGGTGGAAAGGCACTCCAGTTGTGATCAGGTTGCGACTTTGAATATTTGTTCGCGAAAAACACAAGGAATCTCTTTGATATGGTAGTGTCTCCAATACGGGCGGGAATCCAAATAGACGCCCTATAGGGTCCCTGTACTATAATACTCTTCTGTGGACCCCTAATTTTTTAACCACAAATTTCATAAATCACTGTATGATCACGGTCGCCACTTCATGTTCCGTTTTCTTGTCTCTATTAATGGGGTAGGGTGCCTATTGAGTCAGTGTGTATAGGGACTAGGGTAAGGGCTTAGGGTTTAGGGTCAGGGATGAGGGCTTCCCAGACCCCCTAAAGGATCAAAAAATAGAACACCCAAAACATGGTTGCATTACTAGGGAACCTATTGGACGATTAAGGGGGTTCCATTTTTTAGGATGCTTTAGGGGGCCTGGGTTAGGGTAGCATTAGTGGTGCTGACAAGGAAAGCTCTCGGTATGAGTTCCAGGCTCTGACGTCTGCCACATGGTTGTTTAGGGTTCAGGGTTTTAGGGTTCAGGGTTTTAGGGTTCAGAGGGTTTTAAGGCTTAGGGTTCAGGGTTTAGGGAAGGCCTGTTTGTCTGGAAAACACTGCATTCCCACTGTCCTGTGGTTGATTATTCTTGAGAGCCTTTGAATCGTAGGGCTTGAGGGCTAGGGTTCAGTGTGTCCAGGGATGTTTTAGAAGCTTCGGGCTCGAAATTTATGTATTCTAATTACTATAATAGAATAAGGTTGCATAGGGAGTATGTTAGGGATATATAAGGAGTCTATAGTAGCAATAATGGAGAAGAACATAGAAACTACAATTTAGGGTTTAGGGTAACATGTGGGCTTTTTTGGTGGTCTTTATGCCATGAATCATTTTGAGTATGTTATTGATGTCCTCAGCTTTTCAGTCAAGCCTGCTTCGCAACGATCTTGGCAAATAAAAAGTAAAGAAGCGTGACAGCTCATCCCTACAAAAAGTCCTAGAAAGTAGGTGAAATAATAGTATACTGGGGTTATATACGGACAATGGAAAAGAAAATGGAAACTATTACAATATTTTTTGTAGATATATATATATATATTTATATATGCTTGACCGTGAAAGCGCAAAATCCTATCAACCCTCTTATACTCATCTCGCACTACCAACAGTGCACTGTACCCTCTGGACACACTTGCCCAGAATCCCTGCCAGAAGCCCTGGCCTCCAGGGCAAACAAAAAGACCTCTTAAGCCGCTTTGCCCAATGTCCTGAAGAGCTGTAGATCTACAGACTTGCCCTAAGCCCTGAAGCCCATGGTATACACTTTCAGAAGCCCCTGAAAGCTGCTGTATGTATCCCAACAGCTTGTGTCCCACAAGATCCAGAGCCTGACATCCTTCTACCCGGACGCGGCCTACACACCCAAGCCTCCAAACTCAGAGCCCTCAACCTCGAACCCTAAACCCTCATCCCTAAAACCGAAACCCCTAATCCCTTAACCCTAATCCCTAAGCCATGGGATGGTGACCCGCTGGAGCAACCCTTAGGCCGGCAATGGGGTTTGGGGCTTAGGGTTTAGGGTGTTGGGATTTAGGGTGGGGGTTGAGGTTTAGGATTTAGGCTTAGGGTTGAGGGTTTAGGTTTTGAGGTTTAGGGTTTGGGGTTTAGGGTTTAGGGTTTCGGACAGTCTTCCCTTCACTTGGGGATATGGGGACTTTTGAGGGGTAGCCAATGCAGGTAGCATGTTGGGGATGTGGGGCTTTTCAGTGGTTACCAGGGGCTACAAGGGAGTGCAGGCAACCCAAACCCTTAAGGCTAAACCCTAAACTCCTCAGCAAGCAAGTGGGAATTTCTCAATTCTTTATTCTTGATGTTTTTGACTTTTTTGCGGGCTGATAGAGGGACTGCGGCTTTTCTGCAAAGCCCCTTGAAGCTTATCTAAGCCGTTCCACGCCCCAAAACCCTGTGCACTGAACGGCTGAACCCTGAACCCCGCACATACGCCCCAAACCCTGAACCCTAAACAGTGCTGAGACCTTCACCCCTCGGTGGTTCTGGCACACACGGACAAGCGTGCATCCCTGCTTCCGCTCCAGCACTAGCTTCCAAGCGTCTTATTCTAGCCCTGCATAGCCATGACATCCAGGCCTCAAACCGCAACCCTAAGCCCAAAACTCTGAACTTGAAAGCCCGGCTGCTAAACTCAAAACCTCAAAGTCTAGACTCTAAGGTTCAATCAATAAAGCGTCACGAGCCTAAAGCCACAACTCCCAACCCAAGCGCAGAAGCCTCCAAGCCTCCGGAAGCCTGAAACCAAATTAAACGTTTCACGTTTAAGGGTTAGGGTCTTCTTTAATGATAGGGCCTAAAAGCCGTATTACAATTACTGGCGCCAAAATCCCAAGTACCAGTACCTATTGGGTACATGGACCCTTGGGGTTACAGAGCCTGGGCTCCGCAGATACACGACCCCAAAGCCTCGCAATGCAGGCCGCAGAGGCCCTAGAGCTCCGCACCGCAATGGCCCGCACGGATCTCGTCTTCTTACTCTGCGTGTTAGCATGTAGGCCTTTGGGGTTTGGGGGGTTGGATGGCTTTGGGCTTAGGATTCACGATAAAGACTGTTTGATGATTTTGGTGGTGCTGCTCAAGACTCAGGTTTGCATCAGTAGTAGAGCTACAGGCGTGCTGTCAGGTCTGAGTCTGGGGTCTGGTGCTGGTGAGGGGCCTGGGTTCGAAACCGAGGTTTAGCGCGTAATTGGAAGATTACCCCTTTGTGTAGCTCAGTAGGCAACCTTTACTGCAAGTGTTTTTTTTGGGGGGGCCTGAAAATACCAGAAATGTAGCTACCGAAAGCTTGATTCTTTTTATGCCGGCGGAACTCGACAGCTGGAATTTTCCCTGCATGGATCCCAAGCAGAAGCCCTAAACCCCATACCCCACACCCTAAACCCCAAACCCTGAAGCTGAGATACCGAGGCCGAATTCCCGGATTTAGGTTCTTAGAAATGCTGTCGAAGCTCGCACTTCTGCTACATAGGGACCCCGAACAGAAGGATCCCCAAGCTAGGGTTCTGCTGCATTCAACATTGGGCACATTCTCTCTTTCATCTAGATTTATTGACCGTCCTGTTTTGAACAGGCACTGGCAACCTAGGAACATTTTGCCCAAAATCTTCCTCGGTAGTCCGAGTGCGCCTTAGGAACAGCCTCCCCGCTTTCAAAAGTGACCCCTGATTGTTGGAGACGCCCGCGTGTCAGTTTGTCGGCATGCTCCCGGCATGATCCCCATATACCCTATCTATATATGTATATATATATAACCCTACATAAGCCATTGTCTAAACTCCTAGTATCCCCCTTAATAAACCTTATAAGACTCCCCTATAGCTCAGAGACTCGGGTTGGGGCCTTCTACTTTTGCGAACTACTTTAGCCTCCCTTCGCCAGATGCCATGATAACTCATCATAGTCCCCAGCTCCTAGGAGCCTTTAAGCCACGCCTACGCAGCCCTTCCATGTGCACTTAACGGGCACGTCTTAAACACAAAGCACCTGACACCCTGAATCCCGAAGCAGTACGCCAAAAAGCTCGAGTGCTGGAACCTTGTAACCTATAGAGAGTTAGACTAGCGCTGAGGCCGCAGTGCACCTGCTGCGGACAGCGGCAAGGCAGATGACAAAATGCACTTGCTTGGGTTGAAACGTCAACTCATAACGCGATAACGGCTACTGCAGAAGCCTGCAAGCAGAGGTGTACTCCCGGCATTTGCTAGATACTTATGACGATGCTTATTTTGAAGTAACCCGAGCCTCCCGAGCCCAAGAAAATTCAAATTGTTCAAGCTTCTAATTGCAGAACTTACGTTATTTAGGTTCCTCAACATCAAAGCCCTACAAGTATGATCATCACGGGCCTTTTTGAGGGACCCTGTTACATGGACTGCATTCGTCCAAACCCTCTTCTTCCTATAGTCAAGTTCATACGTGACGTGCGTTCCCTACTTTTGCGATGCCTCCCTTCACAGCATAGCCACCTCGGGAACGTTGACTTGGGTGGAAATCTGAGATATCATATTTAATTTATGGTTTCCTAGATGGGGTTCAGGGTTTGGGGCGCAGGGTTTAGGGTCTGCCTAGATTTGAAAAGCTTGAAAAGTTGATAGCACCATGGCCCCGCAATGCTCAGAAAAGCCAGGAGGCAATTATGCCACAAGTTTTTCTGGGTGCAGCTAGGTTGCCGTGGTTAGGTTCCAGGGCGGCCTGATGTTCGTACTACCCTAAACCCTAGACCCGAAGGGGAATACAGTACACGTTTTTGCCCAAAAGCACCCAGGGCTGGACACTTTAATCTTACTACAGCCTAAGAGCCCCCCAAAAGGCTCCAAGACGTAGGGTTTAGAGTTTAAGGTTTAGGGTGTAGGGTTTAGGGTTTGCCTGAAAAGCCCAGCTACTTCAAAAAGATTGGCTCTACACAGTGGTAAGAAATTAGATCATTATTCTGGGCTGCTGGCTTTCTAGGTGTATATATATATATCTATATATACATATCCCCATGCCCATCAACCCTAAAACCCTATACAAGCCCTATATGCCCCTTTCAAGAAGGTTCTTGGGCTATTGGGCCTTCTTTAACCCTCAGCCCTAAACAGCCCGTTCCATCGCGAGGCAGGCACTACGCGGACAGGCTTGCCTTGCGATGTATCATCCCGGAACTCCAGGAAGAAGATGTAAGGGTCCAGGGTTTAAGGTATGGGGTATAGTATAGGGTTTAGGGATGTTTAGGGTCTAGGGTTTTGGGTTAAGGGCTTAGGGTATATGGGTGTAGAAGGGTATAGAAGGCATTACCTGGACCTCCAAAGTATGCAGAACAGTAGCCTTGTTGACAACTTTAGGGTAGGTGTTTTAGGCAATTCCTGTACTTGGGATCAAGAATCAAGTTTAGGATGCGAGTTTTTTTTTGGGGGGGGTGGGGGGGGGTGGTGGGCTGGGCGTGGGGGGTGGGGATTTGGCTGAGGGGTTCGAGTTTAGGGTTATAATGTTGGCTTAGGGGTGTAGGGTTTACATGTTGAGGTTTAGGGTCAAGAGTTTAGGCTGTAGAGTTTAGAGTTTAGTTAAGGCGCAGGTTTTAGGGGCAGCGACCTGAATGAGTAATCTAGTTGCGAATCAAATGGCAAGATGATAGCCCAGGAAATGCTAACTGGGATCAGACAGGGTTTACAAGGTGATTGATGATCGGAGTAGTAGTCTCAGTGGCTGAGAAGGTAGCCTTTAAACTATTTCGCGGCACAAGAATCCTACGAAAGGGTCCCTTTTCTGTGCCAGGGAGCTGAGAAAATAGGTTTTAACGTGCTTGTACCGCTGATGGAGTTTGCGGCTTCTGGTTTAGGGTTTTGGAAATCATGCGCCCCCAAGCGGAGTTTTGGCGAGGAGAAGGCAATACGCGGGACTCTGGGGTCCCCGACACTCCTCCCTAAACTCTAACCCCCAAACACTAAAACCTAAAGCCTCACCCAAGACCCTGAACCTTAAACCCCAAACCTTAAACCCCAAACCCTAAACCAAGCAGAAAGCCCATGAAGAATCCCAAGCCGTAAGCCGTTTGAACAGGTCCAAAGTTGGCTTTCCGCCTGGTGGATCGCGGCAAGGCCTCGCTCGTTTGGGTTTGCCGAGGTTCAGAGTTTAGGAGTTCAGGGTTTAGGGTTTATGGTTTACGGTCGCGGACTAGCAGCTACATTTTTTTTGGCGATTGTTTTGTGTGAATTTCCCAAATCGGCCGGCCGGTGCGGACAGAAAAAAATTTGGCGGTGCAGAAAGAATTTGTTCTCCCTGCAAGTCCGGTGCAGATAAAAATTGTTGACCCGACCGAACGCAGATAGATATGAAAATCATGGAAATTATAGAAAGTCATGAAAAACATGAAAACTGATAGAACACACGGGAAAGTGATGAATGGTTATGAAAAGTTATAGAAACCATAAATTACGAAATGATGAAAAGCATGACACATTATGGAAAATCAGCGTAGAGCTTAGTGCTTAGGTTTCAGAGTTTAGGCCTCAGGGTTTAGAGCTTAGGGTTTAGGATTGCAGTGGAGAACCAAATGGAAATGAACATGATAAATTGGACCTGAGCTTGTATAGGGCTTTATGGGGCTTAGGGCTAGGTGGAGCAGACCCTAGTTATAACCAGGCAATGTTTTGCAGTCCCTCATCTTAATTTGTACATTTGTACTGTTTCCTGACATGCCTCCGAATTTCTGGGCATTTGGGCTGAGGTAGCCGTTTTCTAGCAGAAAAAAAGGCAAACTGTATATTTGGATGTTTGTGGTCTCCTGTTGTGGGATGATGTTACTGTTGCGAGCTTGGCTGCAGCAGGGTAATGCAGGCGAGCCTCTATTGAAAATTTACGGCAGCCGCATGGCTATGCCTGAAGTAGCCGTTTCCGATGATTTGGAGTGAATACTTCGCTGTAGTAGTCCCATCCCTACATCTTGAATGACGTATCCCATCCCATATGCTACCCTTTGTGAAGAATTCGCCTCATGATGAGCTAGACCTCATCACTTTCGAATGATGTAGCACGGATCTTCTGGGTTGTATTTGGTTGACTCTTAGAGACTGTGGCTCAGCTTACCCAAAGCCCTCCAAAACAAGAAGGTCCTCAGTACATTCATCTGAAATTCACAAGGTTCTAATCTTGCCGGTTGAGGTGAGACATCGGCTTCCCAGGCCTACATGCTGCACGCTATGTATCACTGAGCCCCCTGTATACTGCCTCTATAAACCCCTGCGTTAATGCCCGCTGTTTCAGGCAGTCTGTTGTTTCAGCTCATGGACCCTCAGCCGACAGCCCTAAAGCAAGACTCTCCGGGCAGGTTAGCATTGTTGTCTGAAGGCAAGCTCAAGCCATAGAATGTTTTAGGGTTTGGGATTGCCTCATACTAGACCCAAGCCAGAAAACGTAAAGCCCAGACTTTAAATGCTAACCTCTTCAAAAGCAATCCCAAAGCCTTCTACACAAGCCCGGTAGCTGTGGACATGCCCCCTACACTGATACCCTGTATAGCCTAAGCGAGCAGGGTTGCTGTCAAGCAACCTAAGATGGTTAAGCTACATTTATAAGCAATCACATCAGTTATATACTCTACAAATGTACATATATCTAGATATTATATAGAAAGGTAGCTTCATTTAAGCTATGTACTATACAAAAATGTACATATATCTACATATTATATAGAAAGGTAGCTTCATTTAAGTTATATACTCTACAAAAATGTACATATATCTAGATATTATATAGAAAGGTAGCTTCATTGAAGTTATATACTCTACAAAAATGTACATATATCTACATATTATATAGGAAGGTAGCTTCATTTAAGTTATATACTCTACAAAAATGTACATATATCTAGATATTATATAGAAAGGTAGCTTCATTTAAGTTATATACTATACAAAAATGTACATATATCTACATATTATATAGAAAGGTAGCTTCATTTAAGTTATATACTATACAAAAATGTACATATATCTGCATATTATATAGAAAGGTAGCTTCATTTAAGTTACATACTATACAAAAATGTACATATATCTGCATATTATATAGAAAGGTAGCTTCATTTAAGTTCCCAACTTCAACCCGATAGTGTGCACCAGGCCGGTGAGAATTCGACAGCTGCAGGCGCGCATCGTGTTCTGAAGAGGTACAGTTCCTGACGTTTCTATTCCTTCTTGGGTTTCACCCTAGACCCTACACCCCAACCCTAAACCCTAAACCCTAAACAGCCTTCAATATAGATTGCAGCAACAAACTGGGCAAACAATAGCCACCTCATGCTTCCCCATCCGAAATGGAGGTTTAAACAGGTAGAACGCCCAAATTGGCTTAATCTCAGGTCTTGTGATGACCCTAATCCCTAAAGCCTGGAGCCTAAAGATCGTACTCCGCATGAAGGGGGCCACTGGCTCGGCTAATTCTCACACCGAGCTTGCGTCGTGGGCCCCTTCTCGTGAAGTTCTGGGGAACTCAAGACTCCCAAAGTAGCTTGTGGGATGTTTGGGTTGTAGGGCTTAGGGTTGTGGAGACTGGTACGTATGTAGGATTGACTGTGAAGCGTTTAGACGCGCTTGTCTAGGGGTTGGGGAATTTGAGGTCACAAGTTCAGTTTTGCTGGCCTTTGCTGGGGGATTTGGGTGTGAGACTTCCACTTCGCGATGATGGGTGCGGGGTTGCAGGGCAGGGGTGTTACGTGTAGGTCGTGGTCTCTGAAAGTTAGGGATCGCGGATTCGCATCGAGTGCCATGCCGCTTGGCTTAAAATTCTGTAGGTGGAACAACTACAAGCAAAGGGTTTAGGGCTTAGGCGGTTAGGGTTTAGTGTCTAAGGTTCTTGGGTGCTATAGCAAGGGGAGTACGGCAGTTTGAGGAGTGAGGACTACCCACAGAAGCTGAAACAAACGGGCTATCCTGACTCGCTGTTAGGGAACTTAAGCTAAACTACCATATCATGGGTAGTATATTTTGAATAACAAGGTTTTCTGATTGTAGCACTCTAAGTTGAGTTCCTTAACAGAAACTCAGCATCTGAAAGCTGCCCTCTTAAGCTGGAATCACTTTCTCACAGAAATGACTCTTTGAATTTCCCTGCCTGCGGAGGTGATGATGCCCAGCTGCGTGGCAGCAATTCAATCCTTCTTAAAGCCTAGGTCAATGTGCCATTGTTTGACATGATCAGGGCATGGGTTCAAGGTTTAAGAAGATTGCAAGCACCAGAATGAGCCACTGTCTTTGGCGACCCCAAGATTGATAATAGCAGTTTGATATCCTTTGTCCTCACACATTCCGGGACCCCTCACCCCAGGAAAGATCATAGCCACATATAGCCATAGTGTAGTAGTCGCCTTGTCTTGAAGGACCTGGGAGTATTCGAGTCCTTAGCAAGGGGCTGATGAAGATTTGTTGTTGATCCCTCCAGCGCCTTAGATTCTCAGCGCTCCGCAAAAAGGGTCCTTCCGAAGGACAGTAGATGTTGCGTAGCGCCAACTCTGGACCCTAAACCCTAAAACCTTGGACCCCAAAACCCAAAACCCTAAAACCCTTATAAACCCTAGAACCCTCAGCCCTGAAATTCTACACCCTAAACCTTCCATTGGTTCCATGTTTGTTTGAAGGAGGGAAGAATGGTCGTTTCTAAGCATCGGGGGCCCCATGGTTGTCAGGTATGTTTATGAGCTATACCTGGACCCCAAAAGTATTTAAAATAATGGCCTTAATGGCTATTATTATGGGCTTAGGGCAATCATTTTACATACTTTTGGGGTTTAGGTAGTCTAAACTCCTCAGAGGGGCTTATATAGGGTTTAGGGATTAGGGTTTAAGGTTTGGGATTTTGGGATTAGGGTTTAGGTTTAGGGTTTAGGAAATTCCTTAAAGGCGGCTATATAGTGAATTATATAGGGGAGTATTATAGGGGCTATTTAGGGGGGATACTCGGAGTTTGGACCTATAACTCATATACAGATAATGAGGGAGCTATTGGGGATCCTTCTGGGTGGTGTATTCGCCGAAATACGCACATGCCTGAAGAGCATGCAAAGGCTGCTAGCTGGTAGGCCTCAGCGGCCACACTTACCCTAGATGGATGCCCTAAACCCTTAACCACACCACCTTAACTACCCCCAAGCCTTGCCATAACGGTATAATAAGGTTACTAATGAGTCCTCAGCCCTGAGCACATGAATTAGGGTTCAGGGCTCTAAGGGGGTTCATCATTGAAGGTTCAGGGAGCGGGGGGGTAGAGTTTAAAGTTTTAGGTTCAAGGCTTAAGCCTTTAGAGTTTGGGTAGTGCTCAGGGATTGGGACCTTGAACCCTTAAACCCTGACCTTTAAAGTTTACCTTAAGCCGTGCTCGAGGCCTGGGGGTCCGTCGAGGAAACGCCGAAGTCTCAAGGCGGGATTTGAGAGCCTATTCTTTAGTGCGGTGAAAGGTACCCTAAGGGTCCAAGGATCCAAATAATGGGGGTTTAAGGCCAAGATATTATAACATAAATGGTATTTGGGCCCTAAAACCCTATTATATGGGTCCTTGGACCCTTAGGGGCAAGGATTTGTATAATCTTTCGAGTTTTCGGTTCAGGGTTTTGGGCTAGATCTCACTAGTAGGGCTTGCAAACCAGTTTTTGGAGGGTTCGCCAAAAATTGCGGGTCTCCTCTACAAAGTTCTTTTCAGGCGGAAGATGTTAGGGACCCCATGATTCCGCGCAATCCCCATGTATCCCTAGGGTCTTTAAGCTAGGGGCAATTCAGTTTGACAACACATGTTTTGGAATCATTGGCTTGTAGACTAGCTTCCCCTAAGCCCAAAACCCTAAACTGTATTGTTGTAGCAGGGCTCCCGAAAATGAAGCAACATGGCATAACATGGAAATATCACTCCCATTTTTGGATTTGATTTCATGTCGTTTCAGGCCCTGTTTTCGCATGATCCAGGGATGAATTTCTCCTGTTGGGCAGGACGACGAGCAGCTTCGAAATCGTCGAAGCTTGACCGTTGAGGCCGCATTGGTTAATCGGTTCTGGGTATTTACATATGAGCTATAGTCTAAACTCCTCAAAGGGGATTACATGGGGGATCATCTAGGGGACCATTATAGGGGGGTACTAGGAGTTACCCTAGACCCTAAACCCTAAAGACTATTAAGGGGGCTATTAAGTGGGAGACTAGGAGTAACCCCAAACCCTACACCCTAAAGACTATTAAAGGGGCTTTTAAGTGGGATAATAGGAGTAACGCTATACCCTAAAGATTATTCTAGGGGCTATTCATGGGGGATACTAGGAGTTTAGATTATAGCTCATATGGATCTTCTCGAAGTCGGGTCGGGCCTAACATGCTGGCAATTTCGAAGCTGAAGTTTCCTGTCATCCCTGAAAGATACCCTTGTGAAGCCTAATCCCCGAACCCTAAATCTCTACAAGGCTGCCTTGGGGTGCCTTATTGTGCAAAACAACCCTCCGCCACTTAAGGGCTAGGTTTTAGGGTTTTGGGGTTTAGGCTTCAAAACTGGACGTTGACTTGTTGAACCCTATTGAGGTCCTTGCCGTATGAATCTTATATCAAAATTCCTAGACCCGCAGCGCGCCTGCTTCCATCGCCTCTCCCCTTCAGCACCCCCTCGCCCCCACCAGTTTTGAATGCTCCCCCAACAGAGTAATGGTAGTACATGAAAGGGGTTCATATATTAGAGGCTTGGGGGGATATCGCAAACTTTAAGGGGAAGTGGGGATGGATATCCATAAGCCCTAGGCCCTAAACCTCCAACCTTAAACCCAAAGCCCTAAACCTCAAAATTTTAGGGTTTAGGGATTTAGTGTTTAGGGATTTAGGGTTCAGGGTTGAGGGTTAAGGGTTTAGGACAAGCCTGTCCTGGAGGAACTCGCAGCACTGGCCTCGCTGGCGGGGACGGGCCTGCAGGCAGCTTTGATCAGGGCTTAGGATTGAGGATTTAGGATTTAGGGTTTAGAATTTAGGGGTTAGGGTTTAGGATTCAGGGTTTAGGGTTTAAGGTTTAGGATTGAGGATTTAGGGTTTAGGGGTTAGGGCTTAGGGCTTAGGATTGAGGATGTAGGGTTTAGGGTTTAGGGTTTAGGATTTAGGGGTTAGGGTTTAGGATTCAGGGTTTAGGGTTTA
>CAJNIZ010025747.1:42559-79680 GCA_905231905.1 Symbiodinium pilosum | reverse complement strand
AACCTTTCGCGAACCTTTCGCCGCCCTTTCGCGAGCTTTCGCCCACAGTGTTTTTGCATCATGCGTCCCCGTGCTTCTAGATTTTTAAACATGGGTTTTGGACGATCCCCACATGAGTTAGCACGGCTAGCACGGCATCCTTCTCCTCCCCCCAGACACACATCTCTCACTGTTTGCATCCAGATCGGCGTCGTGGCCCCGAAGGCGGCTGCCATTGATCCGACAGAGGAAAACCTGAGAAGGAAAACGTGACGTCATTGATACATGTTGTTCTCGTTCAAAAGAGCTGGCGCTAGCAACTAAGGGGTTCGGAACTCTGCCTGCGCCTAGCCTTCGCTCTAGACAAAGTGTTTCTCAAGTCTCCTCTGCAGCTTGCTAAGCTTGTTCTTGTGACATGAAGGACCAGTACGAGCCTCCTAGCTGGTACTAGAATGCTTGCTGTCACAACAGCCACAGCTCCTTGATGTACAGAACCATCATTCAACTGTTCAATCACCCAGCAGCACTTCGTACATCTACTATCCAGGCGCACCAGGAAGGTGCCAAGGGGCGTTGTCGAGTGCTCTCTCACCAGCACACCCAGGAAAACCCAGATGAACCTGGATCAAAGCTGTACGATTCCGGCAAGAGGTTGGATGCAGAGAGTGCGTTTGCAATGTGGAAATTTGGTCGAGATTTAGGACTGCATCGGTATGCTTCGTTACCTAGTGATGTGGGACCGTCTTGCAGGAGCTGGTCCAACTTGCTAATCTCAACTCCTGGAATTGGGGAGGTTTTAGAATAGTCGCAGCTTGTTGCAGTTAGGCAGCGTAATGAGCGAGAGTTCTATCAAGTCATCTGCATGGCAGCTATCCTTAGCATTCGACCAATTCGACCAGGGCATGGCTTTGGATGCTCAATGATTCACAACACTTTCACAACTGAAAAGTCCTGTTGCTTAGCACATGGCAGGTCTCACCAGCTACGCTAGGGGCTGCTTGGGCGGCAAAACACGTGTCACTATGTGAGAATACATTTCCACGAAAACAAATAGCCAGAAAAGCTCGGATGTTGGCAATAAAATACCAAGCCTGCTTCCGGAGCCCCAGGCATCTGGGTATCTCTGACGAGGTTCGACAAGGCTGCGAACAACACGGGCCATCACCTGGCCCAGCATGAGGCCCTGGATCCGATTCAAATCCGAGACCAAGGCGGATCCAACATACCTGAGCAAGCTGACAAGCTTGCGATGGCTTGCAGAAAAACAATATTTCAGATGAGAAGCATGGTTATCAAGAATGGCGTGGTGCCAGCTATGGCTGAAGCTCGCTCAGGGACGATGCCATTCCAGCCATACCAACCTTAAGGCGTAGGTTGCTAGCAGCCAAGTCTTGTTTGCCAGCATTGAAGGGATGGCATACAAAAAAGGCACTCCCGAGATTCTGATGCAAAAGAAACACCATAGGCTGTGCCGTTAGGCCGAAGTTCGGTGTCTTTATCATGGCAACCCTAAAAAATCAAGAGTTCATAGCTTGCCCTACATTGCAATAAAAAGTGTTCTGCATGCAAATAGCCTATCAGGATTGACAGCATGTAGGCAAGCCATCCTCTCGCCACGTAGATCACGTGGTCCTCAATGCCAGGACATCGGAAGTGTCAAAAACAGTTTCAGCTACTCGCAAATGACGCCCTGCTGATATCTGCCAGAAGCAATTGACATCAGCTGCAACTCAGCCCCTCTCTACTCCTGACTGACCCCAGATGCATTCCATCAGCATCCATGAGCTGCCTTCTCCAAAAGGTTTGAGAAAAGTGCTCCACAGCCGCCCAGTTCTGGTGCCGGCGGCAGCAAGTTTTGCCTTGACATCCTGGGTCAACGTTGATTTCAGTCAAGGACACCGTGAGCTAAGTGTGACACGGCTGTGGGAATCCTAGGAGAAAAGAATGAACCTCCACTCTGCATGCCTAGCAGAAGGCTCAACATGTTGTGCCTACACCCAAAAGCAGTCCCAGGCTCTGCTGTTGAATTTTGTCCGCCAGCTCAACTGTTTGCGAAACCTGAGATGTGCCCAAGGTGCTACCCCAAAAAACTCCAGGGCTCTAGGGTCCACGTGTGAGCGTGCACCCGCTTAAGGTTGGGAAGACTGATCGAGACATTGACTCATAGAGCGCGCAGAGGTGAACTTTACTTCAAGGTGACCAAGCTTTTGGGTTGACACCCGGCTGCCGGGCGCTAAAGTGGGGCTGCGGCACAATGCAAACATACAGTGTATTGCGCCTTGCGGCCTCTACTTCGGCTCTTGGCCCTAGCCCCTAGCGTACCCGCTGAATCTTGAAAAAATCTACAGCAGAACAGAATTGCTGGCAGACAATACCTTACATGATGTTGAGCCATTGCAGCATGGATGTACTGAGTTCAGCAGGTTTGTTCACGCTCTAGACAAGCTGGTCTTCAGAATTTTGGCAACAATGAACAGCATCATCCTGTAAACGCATGATGCTCAAGAAGAAAGCTTTTGCCATTTGACTCAGCCGCCACCCGGCTAATGCTGAACAGCAGGACTTGTGCAACACGCACGTCCTTCGAAAGCTGTCCCACACGCGCACGCTCAGAAGGCAAGAAGATGCAGTCAGACGCGGACGAAAGTAAGTTGGTGCTTCAAGCTAATGACTTTCACAACTCACTGTGCCCTCATCAGCAAGGGCAGTTCCAAACCGACATGTGGTCCGAACACTGAGAGAGGCCCGGTCCCTGTAGATGGCCATGGGCTGACCTTTTGTGATCTCCTTACGGGCCATGGCGAACTGCTTGGACATCTCCTGGCAACTTGAAATCTGAACGCACTGCGTTAAGCAGTGGATAGGATTTAGGTTCAGCTTTGTTTGTCAGGTCTGCGGCACCGGTCTTCAAGTCACCCCTATGCCTGGTCACTCAGTAGTTTTAGGGTTTAGGATCTAGGGTTTAGGAACTTAACGTGTCGGTTGTATCCCTTCCCTCAGGACCCCATCACTTGATTCGAAACACCTCAGTTATCCCCTCATCCATGATGACCCTGCAGGTCAAAAGCTTGATTCAGGACATCCGCGAGAGCCTTGAGACAGCTGCGCGGATGCTACAGTCGGGCATGTCGTGGGGAAACCTTCACACTCCTTCAAACAGACGCCTCGACTGTGCAAGGGGAAATGTTGTTGGGTTCAGCAGTTGATTTGCATTCTTAACACCGTGCCTTGTCTTTCTCCTCCAAGTCCTTGAAGCCTTGCCTGGGCAGCCGGTCTGGAACACAAACAGCTTTCTCCTTTCCACTGCTTTGCGATCTGTCGGACTCCAAGCCAATTCAGCCAAGAGTCTGTAGCGCCACCACCTCTGCCTTATCCAGTTCTCCGTCGGAGGCAGCCTCGATGCAGCAGGAGGCAACACGCTTTCCAGCTTCAACTGCAAGGAGCGCCTTGACCAGCAAGTTGAGCGTAACTTGCATCGCTTTTAACCTCAGGTCACCAGAGAGTCGGTCGGCTTGAGAGCAGCGCAAAACCCCAAAAGCCGCCGTAAAGAAAAAAAAGCCGAGGAGCACTGCCTCAATGCTGGGCCTCCTGAGTTGAGTCACAACCACTCACCGACTCCTCCCCCCGTACTTCGAAGGGTGCCATGAACAGCCACTGAAACCACTTCGCCATGCTTTGGAAGGACATGGTTAAAAGACTGCGAGCCACGCTTGGCGCATAAGCTCTGCATCCATCTGCCCTACCTCCTCGGAGATGGATTCCTGCCAAGCATTCCAAATCCTTGGCTCAAGGTCACACATGGCCCACGCAGACACCTCACACTACTTCGCAACGAGTGTCTGCAAGCTCTGTGAACATGTATCAACGCGCTTCCGGCGACATTCAGCGGAAAAGTCAGCACGCTGACAGAACAGGTCGTAGATACATGACGCAAGCAGCACAAATATTTCAGCAAAGCTTCATGTCACTCAGCGTGTGGGTAGTTTTGTCCATGGATGCCAGAACACGTCGTTTGACTTGTGATCGGCCCAAACCATAACCTGACATGCGCCCCCAGGAATTCTGGTTGATCACTACTTGATGTCTGGAGCAGACCCCGTGGGAGAGCTCGAAAGCTAGAGTCCTGAAGATGAAAGTCTTTTCCTAATTCCTTCCCGGCCACACTCCCACCAGGCCGCAGCCAGCAAGGTGTCGTTGTCCTGTAGCATCCCTCCTGAGTTTCCAGGATTCTCTGACTTTGGCTCGCGAGCAGAAGTGGCAGCGTGGTAGCCAACGGCCGATTTGCTCTACAGCTTCCCGGCCAAGAGTCTCAGCTTGCTGAGCCTGTGCAATGCAGCAGGTGGCCGAGGATACTTCATGGTTTTTTGGGCACAAGCGCTAACTCGTGCACAGAAGACCTCGCCCGTGAGCTTGCTCTAGAACCAGAACAGAAGTGAATTGCACGTGGCCACGGCTTTCTGGCAACAAGATGGTGCTTGTCCAACTGGGAGCTGCCAAAGGCACTGGTTCAGGGGCGTGTACCGCTTCAAGCTTGTCACACAGGACGCACCCCGCCTGCGGATGACTTGATCCTTTGCGTAGACATTCGGCTTGTTGTGCGAGTAATACATCACAATTGTTTCCAGCACCTGCACTTGCGGCCATCCGTGGCTTGGTTGTGCAAGCACCCAAACTGCGTTATGTGCTTAATGCCTAGCTGTATGCTCCCAAGCAAACCTGCTGGGGCAGTTGAAAGGAGGTTGCCATGGCATAGAGACACCCCTCATGACAGCCTCAAGTTTCTTAGGAAGCGGCAATCACGGCATTCAACACCTGGGCACTGATCCCTTTTGAGACCAGATGTATCGATCCAGTCCTAGATCAGTGGACCGCCTGGACCACTTGCAGGTTCGCATTGAGCTGGCGCTCGGTCACAAACATAAGGGACCATCCTCAGCTTTCCGAGGCGCATCCCTACAAACAATCAAGAGTTGCAACTTGACAAGCTTCCTACGGCCAGACACGGCACGGATAAGCCAAATCGATACTGCCAGCCCCACCTCTCCCTGCACCGAAATTTCTTCTCAGCTGCTTGGATAAGGGAACAAGCTGGCGATCATCACTGCCACCATGCCCAGCCCTGTACCTTGCCCGAGAATTAAGACCACAGGACAGGATAAACGAGGCTGCGAGCAACCAGTGCCACTCCAAATGTCTCAGGATTCAAGGCGATGGATCAGTGTCTGCCGTATGACTCATCGTTCAAGCAGCTACGACCCAAAACGAAATCCTTGACTGCACAACACCGTCACACGATGCCACCATGGACGAGGTGCAAACAAAGTTCTGGGACAGAATGTCCTGACACGAGAGTGTTCAACTCTCAGGACTTAAAAATGTCACGGCTGCAATTTCCTACGAGTCCTTCTCAATGCTCCATCCAGGAGCCCAAGGAGGCATGATGTTGGCCTCCTGCTTTTCGTTCCTCATGTCTTCAAGTCTTCAGGAACTTTTGTGTCAAGTCCTGGAAAAATGCGAAGACCGCTACATGTGTCAAGGCTCAGGAAGTCCATCCACGTGGCCGCGAAGTTGGACAGTGCAAACATTTGCAAAGAGATGCCAAACCTGAACAAAACTGTGGACTGGACCTGTGCTGGCTGCTTGTTGGGATGGTAAGGAATCCCATCCAGTGAGCCATGGCATCCAGGACTCACAAAAAGGGAATTCTCACTGCACAGTTCACGGAGAAACTCTGCACCTCAAAGCCAAGGAGCCGAAGAGACATCACGACACTGACATAAATCACTCCAACTGCGACACCGCCATAGAAGACAGACTCGGGAGAGCTGCTTAGGTAGCCCTCGGGGTACAGCGTGTACCTGGACGCCGAGCGCGCATCTGTGGACAAACTGCATGAAAAGAGATAGCTGCGGCTCCACGCGCATCCCGCACACCCTGAAATTTCAAAAGCTCACAGAGACAACTTTGGTGAGGTTACAGCGAACCTCAAGAAGTGCCCATAACGTGCTACATCTTTCTGCCTAAACTTTCAATAGCAAACAGAAATATTGCATCCAAGGGGCATGAGCCAACCCATCATCGAGGAGAGGAGTGTTCCCTGCAATCCTGACTTGCAGCTGTTGAAGGCCTGCGAGAAAGCAGATCAAGTGTCATTTGCATCGTCACTGTGTGTCACCACAGCCTGATACTACAATGTATTACAGTGACATCTTCCCGTGGCCTGGCCGAAGGAGATCCCAAGGTTTAAGACGATGAACCTTTCCGGCGTCAAGTTTCCGGCGTCAAGAGTCAAGCTAAAGGCAGACATTTAAACTTCCACAACCCAAAATCAGGATTCAAGTCATGATCCTCAGCAACAGTCTATGGATGCAGGCAGGCTGCATGCAGACGCCGGCGGAGTAGACACCCAAGCTCATCACCTTAGATATCCCGGGCTTGGCATGCAAAAAGGCCCTTGGCCAACCTCAAAGTTTTGACGTCAAAGCGGAAAAACGTTTGGTCAAGGGGATCGGAATATTGTTTCCGAGGCACTTTGTCCCGGAAGGGCCACACGCCCTTGGGCATGATAATGGGAATGGAGAAGAAAACCTTAGCTCTCATCTGCCTCCAGACCACAACTTTGCTTTGAGCCGGCTTGAGCGCGCACAGGATGATGCAAACAGGGCTGCCCTTCCTGACAATATAGGATGACCATCCATGAGGAGGGCTGGCCCAACACACCATCTCTGACCCTGCGAGGTTCTGACTTCAGCACTCATATAATGCCTGAATGCTGCCTTTATGACTCCTCCTACAGACCCAGAAGTGCGAAGAAGCTGAATTCACTTCCTCGAGAAACCAGCGCGAAAGCTCCGCGAAAGGCATGCTCGGCATGCTCTGCAAACTTGGGGTTGCTCTCCTGAGATCTGGCATCATTTTCGAGGCTTTACGCAAAAGGGGCTTGAATGCTGAAGTGTCTTGGCTTAGGCATTTCTGGTTGTCTGCATGGAGGCAGGGAGAGGTAAGTGGGAGTGGTGATGTCAACTCCAAAGCTCCATGACTGGATGCTACTTCATGCTCGTTCAAGGATTTGAGCAAGACTGCTGCGCAATGCTGCGCAGGAAGCCCAAGGCTCCGAGCCCATGAGCCGCTGCACTCTTCGGCGAAGGGAGCCCATATACGGATCCTGGCCGAGCGCTTGCTCCACCTCAGACTCGACGCTTTGGTGTCCGTGGTATCTATTGAATCTATTGCCTTTCAGTGGTGGTTCCTTCGTTTTTTTTTGTGCTGTTTGAGGTGAACTGTACACGGGTCGGTTCGGGAACCATCAGGAGGCCGCAAGTTTGACGCCACGCACCATCTGTCCAAACACAAGTCCCAGAGCGCTATAGCGACAGCGGCACGCTTCCGCAGAACTGAAGTGCGGAATATGCTCAAAACGAAGTGCGAGCTGCGGCGGATCCCGGAATGATCCCGAAAGAACGAGCTCGGTGAACTGGAGAGAGGGCTTACAAGGCTTACAGCGTTGCAGAGACGCTAAGAAACTCTTACAAAGAGGCAATTAAAGGTGGCTTGTCACGCTGCATGCAGTTCACTTGCGAGATGCTTCGGGCAATTTTCGCATTTTCCAGCGGCAGGCCAGCATCAACAGCCGCATGCTTAGCGAGGTCAGGCAATTCTTGAACCTCTTGGTTACTTCTCAATGCTCAGCTCGGCCACATCTTTCAGCTTCAGCAGCGGCGAGTCTTCTGCCATAGATTTTCCAAGCTCTCAAAACCTCGTGAGACCTTCCTATGAGAGAGCCAAAGGGCTTCAGGGTGAAGCAAGAATAGCAAGACAGGTTTAATGAGCACTGCCTTACACCTTCTTAGAGGGAGTTCAGGCTTGACAGCTGCAGGAACTGACTACATCTTAACCTGGCAGCTGCCTGGTCTAATTCCCACTCCAGGCCTGTCACCCTCTGAGGGCACACGGTCAGAGGTGCAGCTGGCTGCGTCACCGTGCCTTCTTGGCAATGGCTGAACTGTGTGTCCGCTTATGTCATGATTTCAGGCCCGAGCCCTGGCCTGGAAGGTGGCATTTCGAGGAGAGTCGGAGCAGGTAGTGACTCTGCCGGCACCTTGCCGAGTAGTTATGATCTCAACACATGTTGCGTCGATGCGCAGGCAAGAAGACAACTTGCCAGCATTAGTCAGCACAAATCCGGCCTCAGAGTCAGTTGCCTGTGGTGAGGACTCAGATGGAGCACGTTCGCTGGGCGGCGCTGGGAGCCTTGGCAAGTTGTGCTAGGAAGTCTTCTTCTGGAGCAATCCGTCACAAATTCCCCTTAGCAAGTCCCAGCTATGGCTGAACCCATTTGCGGCAGTCTCTGCTGACAGCTCGGTTTTGCGCTGTCTGCAACCTCTTCTAAAACGCCCGAGAGTTGTAAACTGCAGTTGCTTTCAAAAAGTCCTTGCTTCCGATCTCTGATCTACAATGCACAAACAGCAAGGCAGAAGCAATCAGCAAAACTTCAGCAAAACCTGACCCTTGACAAGCTACAGCTGTGAGCATACATAGCTTGCACGTCTGAGACCCTGTTCTGAACCGTCGCACCAAGCCAAGCAGAGAAATGCCAACCCTCCCTATCGCTCCTTGGCTTTGGCTTGCATTCGCAGTGCGGACTTTCAGTACCAAACGGGTCCATCAAGGTTCGTCTCCACGTGTTGAAGAGGTCCCTTGAGGAGAGAAGACGTGGACAGATACATTGGCTGTTTCAGCTTTCTGGTCGTTTTCTCTGGCTTGGCTGCCGGTCCAGTGGCTGGTCCCACCCTGGCTTTTGAGCGTTTCCCCCCTCCCCTTGCCCCCTCGCTCCTCCCCTGTCTCCTGTTGCTTTCTCAGCTGCCTCCCTTCTTAAAGAGGAGAGACGGCGAATGAGGTCTAGATGCAGTTTATGTAGGGGGCCCTGCGAGTTCCTCAGATTCAAGGATAACAAGCAAAGCCATGTCTAGCTTGACCTTGGTAGCTCACACAGCTTCTGAGTTGCGCTTCTGTCGGTCTAAAATAGTATTGATTTGGGCCACCTGTTGAGTGAAAGAATCGTCCTGTCCAGCCAGGAGCCCCGGCCGGTTGCGGTGTTCCACAGGCTCCACATGATCAGGAGCCTGCGAGGTGGACAGTCGACACCCTGCTTCACCCCACTGACATTACCCCTTCTCAAAGACTACCAGCTTATGCTTGGCATAGCCTCCAGCATCCTGAAGGTGCATACATGCTTCCGCTGCTCACTCAAAATGACTGCAATTGCAATTATTGCATAGGGCTGTGCTCGTCACATACCCGAACAGTCCCGGCATGTCAATTGATAGCTGCATCTCGCAGTCTTTCTTGCTGAGACTTGGACGAGAGATGTTGGTTGACCTGGGGTTGCAGGAGGCAGCATAGGGGAGCTGCAAGAGCTGCTGCAAAGAAGATTTTGCAACAGTTGACTGACAATCAGGAGACCCGGCCTTTATCTGCCGGCGCAGATCGCTCACGCACAAGCCGCTGCAGCCGAATTACCTCCGTCAACTGGGCCATCGCTGCTGTGCTTCTGCATTCTGGCTAAATCTAGAAGAACTTGAGTACTAAGACATCCGATAAGTTGTGCATCGCCAGAGACCTCCGGCCTCGGACTGCAGTTGCTTGAAGACCTTCTCAACCTATCGCAGCAATTGCGGGTCAAGCTGAGCATCCCACACCCCACTCTTCAAGATTCTGTTGAGGTGACGAAAGGTTGAACAGCAGAACTGTAGGCTAACAAATTTTCAACCACGACTCAGAGATCTTGGCGTACCAGAAACCTTTCGCTGCCTTGCCAACAGAAGGACAGGCCTTTCGCAGCTTTGTGGCCGCAGTCTTCGTTCGACGACGTGGCCTTGAAGAGGCCAGGCAGGGGCTTGACATCAAAAGCCTCTAGCTTCATGCTGGTAGATCACAATATGCAACTGACGTCTCGAGTATCTTCACCACATCAGTCTGAAGGGCGAACCTGGACGGTTCGTTCGGGGCACGTGGAGCGCGAGGAGCTTCTAGAACTTCTGGAACTTCCCCTGCTGCTTGACAACCCTATGCAGCCAACAGTTGATGACTACATCTGTTTGCCGGGAGATTATGAATTGCAAGGCTTTTTCTCATTGCATACATGACGGCCAAAAATCGTCCATGCTTCCAACCCTAGCAAGCAAGTGCCAGAACGACACGGCTTTGCATCGCTAGGATATTGGAAACACAGTTGGGGCACACGTCAGCCCCACAAGAACAGAACAGCACCAATTTGTGCTCTGACAAGTTCTCAAGATTTCTCCAGCTTTCAATACGTTCGCTTGCTCTAGCTAGAAGAACCTCTGATTGACTGTCAACTTGTACGCGTGCTTTGCGTGAAAGCTTGCCGCAACCAGTTCATGTAGCGACTTTGCAGTGACAACTCTTCTACAGTCTCCACCTGGCACTCACTCAAGGCAGGACTGCCAACCACCACAGCCAGCGCTCGCGCACGTGATAGCGCCACGTTGGTCCTTCACTATGTGCCAAGCTCTTGGCTGAAGTACAACTGCAAAACATCCTACTGCTGGTCACAGGCCAATGCACATATCTCCCTAGCTTGGGCATGTGCAGCATTCATACACTGCAGTTCACAAGGCAAGAAATGTATAAGAGTCAGCTGCCTACTTGCTTGAAAGCTTGCTTATTCTTTGAGTCGCTTGTCACCTCTCGGGCTCCATGAATGCCATACAACACTGCCTGGACCTTCCTCTGGACTGTCACTTAAAAGCCCAAGCCAAACAAGGGTAAAGAATCACAGTCTTCTAAAAGGTCAAGTATGGCCTGCTATGCCACTCAGCCGCTAAGCTAAGGTGTTCTGTCCTGTTGGGATCCAGAACGAACGCCAAGCGCCCACAACTTGCACCCAGCGATATAAGCGCCACTGCAGCCTAAGGGGTCGTGCTGAAAGGCAATTCGGATGCACAACAAAATGACAGCTCAAGCTCGGAACCCTTTCTGCTAAGCCCCTTCGAACGTCCAGCGCCTCCTGCCCTTGGAAAAGATCGACTGATCCTGTGCGTATTCCACGCATTGTGGGATCTGCAGCCAAGGTGGACCTGCTAGCATAAAAGCGCATGTTGCTAACCATTACCTGCTTGCAGCGCCATCTCAACTTCTTCAAGAGCATCAAGAGTCGAACTGAGCGGTGCTATCATCTCCAGTTGCTTGTCTGCAGTATCTCATTCACACCACAATTATCAACACCGGAACAGTCCGTTTCTGTGTTGCGAAGGACCCATCTTTTGTTTCGCTTTGCTGCACTCGAGAAATATACTTGCTGTTTTGTTTGTGAAATTTATGAACCCCGAGAGCCTGATGCGAGGGGATACTCACTTGTGCTTTCACTCATTGATGGTCGACTTGTGTTGACTTAAGTCAGTTTTTGTCAACCGGATGAAAAAATACGACAGCAATCTCATCACTTGCGCCTTCGCCCGTCAGGTTTCTTTTCAAAGCTCCGATTTGCTGCCACTTACACTAATTTAGTAGCCAGTACCAGGGTGCACGTGTGCCTTCTCACTTAGGGTCATCAATGTTGGGGGTCCATAGGACTTCTGACCTCTCTCATGCAGAGCTCCAACCCCAAACCCTGGAGAATCCAACCTAAACAACTAAACAACCCGAAACTAGAAAACAACCCCAAACCCACAGCCCTGAAGAAGCTCCAGCCCGAAACAATCCCAAACCGCTTCAAATCATGAGGCTTGAACAAATGCAAGCACTCAACCCAGAACCCTACAAAGCCAGACCCATCAGAAACCCAAGACCGTAAAACATGAACAAACCCAAACTCAAAGCCCTAAAATGCCAAACCTAAGCCGCAAACAAGCCCACACCCAAAGCCCTAAACCACCCTATACCCTCAACTTGAAAGAAGCCATGACACTAAACAAGCCGTAAGCCTAGTCCTAGGCAACCCCAAACCGCGACACGTTGAAGAGTCACAAGCGAACGCTCTCCCGCCTGATCATGACCACTTGGGCATTGTATGGACAAACAATAATGATGTCCTCTGGCATTAACCGCCGTGGCGCATTCTCATCCAAAATCACCTGTGGTTGGCTGTCGTCCCAAAAATGGCCGAACGTGCAAGGAGCCGCGCCGGGCTCTGCAGCAGCTGATGGATAATCTCCTGCACCACGTGACACTCCTCCTGGCGAGACTCTCCCTTCACAGCAGAGCGGTGAAGGAGGGTGAATAAGTCACATCTGGACTAGATTAGAGAAATCCCCCGAAGTTTTTTCCGTACAGCGCTTCATACTGCAATTCAGTTGCTGTCAAGCTCAGTTCGCCAGGTGCTTACCTGAAGCCTTGGAGGCTAAAACTGGATCGGCCCTGGAAGCCTCAGACTTCAGATGTGAAGCTCGAATCAAAGCTTTCTGTTTTTGGGCAGTAGCAGTGTTCTCCAAGAGAATAGCATCATTCTACCACGCCAACCAGACCCAGTACATATGCCAACTAGCCAGACTTCACTTGACCCGTCCGGCGCAGCAACAACTCTGCGTCCGCCCAAAAGCGGAAGGCACCCCGCCGGCGACACTGCTAGCGTGAACAAAGAGCCAAGAAGTCCTCCGACGACTGGACATTGCTCTCGTGCGGCACGTGCACAAACTCAGCACCAGTCTCCATCGTAAGCAAGCCTCCCAAATGGGCTTCTTCGCAGAACTCTGACAAGCGCAGGCTATGCTCTCCTGTCTGGCCTTCCGAGAGGATCACACGGTTGCCACTGTTGCGTGGATGAGCTTCCAGCCCACCAGCATAGAAACTGTTGGAAATGACCTCGCAGGGCAAGAAAGTGGAGGCTACAAATAAAGCAGCAAACTCTCTGCGGAGCTGGCAGCCGCCATTCTGTCGCTGATGTCGAAGACATGAACATTCATGTCACTTGCCGGATGAAATCATTTGTGGAGAAGTGAGACCGATGGCAGGACAAACACTGCAAAACAAAAAAACAAAAAAAGCAGCGCACCTCCGTCAGGCGGTCGCTCATCCTGTATGTACAGGACAAGAAGATGCCGCAGTGTGGGCTTACGATCGCCTCTCCTGGCTTCTTGGCGGCTGCAAATTCTTCCATGGGTGATAAATTCAGGAGTACCTTGTGTCTGGCTATGCGATGGAGTATGGGCGTGTCTCCTTGTGTGAAGAAAGTCAAGCAGCTGATGCCACCAGCATCGGTGAGCTTCAGCCGATCCTGGACCGGAGGGGCCAGCTGCTGTTGGTCGCCTGCCTCAGCCCATGTGCCACCCCTTACCGCCCCGGCTCTCCTTCATCGCATGATTGCATGTCTCAACACAAACTTCATGAGACTCTTGATTGCGGAATGCAGCATACTTAGTCAATTCCCGCCAAGGTGCAAGCACAAGGTTCCTTGCAAGGTTGGCCAGAACAGCCAGAAGTTCGAGCGTTACCTGCCCCGCCTCGTCCACGAAAATGAAATCGAAAGCTCCAGATACTTTCATCAGCTGCGAGGCTGTACCGCCTGCCACTGCACAGCCGAATGGCAGACCTAAGCATCAAGCCGAGGCTAAACACAACTCCAGCAGGTAACCACCAGTGCAGTCACAAGGGCAGCAGTGCCACAGCAAAGCACAGCGAGAAATTAGCCTCGGCCGCTCCTGAAGATCCTCTAGAGGCACCAAGATTTTGGAATTACCCATACCCTCGTGCAGACATCGTCTACTCCGTCCCTCTTTCGATCCTTTATTTTCCAACAGACCTAACCCCCCTCGACCCTCATCCGTTTTGAACCAAGGAGCTGATCATCCTTCCATTTGCCACGGGCACACAACCTTCTGCACGAATCTCCTGCTCCGTTTCATCTTGGCTCACCACTTTGCCAACCACACCAACATCCAGGTTGGCCACAGCATTGAGCAAGTTTCGGATGGCTTTGTGGCTGTTGGACGAAACAAGGATACGCGCCCCAGGCCGATTGCGCAAGATACTCTGGACAGTCCCTGCTGATGCGAACGTCTTTCCTGTTCCTCAGCTGCGCGCAGCAGGCATATGACTCGATGTTTCATGTCCCTCTCAATCTGATCAGGCTTGGAGGTCCTTGGATGATCAAATACTGGCCATCCATGCCGTTGACAACGTCGTTGGTCTGCTCTGCTCGCATGGGCTCTTCTCGGACAGCCTCGCGCAGCAGGAAGCCTCGAAAGCTTGGCTGAATGTCAACCCACTGCTGCATGACCAGGTCTGCAATCCTCTGCTCCACCGCTTTTGTCATAATGTTCTCGCCATTCTGCACAGAGAACTTTGCCTGCATGATGCATATCTGCTTGTAGACAGGACTTATCAGCAGCTGCAGGTTTGGGTTCTTGCCAAATCGTGTGTCAAAAACGAGGACAATCTGGGACTGCCTTCCGTTGCCCTTGTGGTTGATGCTTTTCACCTTGCCTCTCATGCTTGCATCCCCACGCACCAGAACCTCATCCTTGTCCTTGATTGTGGTTTCCTGATCCATGTCCCATGTATAGGTAAGTTCCAGCTCCTCCACCATGAATTTGCGATCAAGAAAACGCCTGACCTGCGCATTCTCCTCTGCACCTCAAGATTGCGGCAAGGGGCACTCTAAGCGCAAGGTGACTCTTGAAAGCTTTATATGCAAGCTTGGCACAAGTCAAGTTGGACAAGCACAAAACGTGCGAAGTCCAAGCGTTTTCAGGAGATGCAAACAGGTTGATGGCATCGACCAGACTCCAGAGGTGGTCATGCTTGAAGTAGTCTGGCCACTTCCTGGCGATGTCCCACACATGCTGCGGCCAGCCTCCCACGTTGCCGAGACGATTGCCATTGAAACCTCCAGACAGGCACAAGAGATCTTTGATGAGGGGGCTCTGCTCCTGAGGAGAACATCTGCCACGGCTCTTGGCAAAAGCTGACAATCGCTGCAGTGCCTTGATCTTCGCCTTCGCCACGTTGCAAAAGTGTTGCTTGGCCTCGCGGCGCTGTTCTTGCTGCAAGGCCTGGCTGTTGGCAAGCTCAATGAGCTCTGGCAAACGATGGAAGCTTTGGTGATCCTGCCGCCCAGCAAGTAGCTTCAGCATGTCCTGACAGGGTTCACTACAGCTGCACAAGCGACTGATGAGCAGGCATGTACCACAAGGCCCCAGCTTCCATTGACTCGCTCATGCAAACACTTTGGAGCTGTGCTTGGATATCAATCCACATTGCCTTGCCGTACATGTGCTCAACGACCTTGCCCACCAGGTCTGCCCGATCCAGGGTCAGGCATGAGAGCAGAATGTGCTCACAGACTCCGCGACCGAAGTAGTACACTTCGGACACACTCACCATCTGCATGACGAAGCGCTGCAAATCAACGGAAGTGGCTTGGAATTCGCAAAATTCAGGACCCCCGTACTGCCCAACCAAGAAAACGTTCTGAGACGGGTGGCTGCCTGGCCAGCTTCAACATCACGTCTTTTGATTGCTGCACGGGCATGGAAGCTTTTGACTGGATCTGTTGCTACAGTGTCGCTATATAATTACTAGGTACATCCCTGAAATGGCCTGCAACGACATCAACGACCGCACCAGATTCCTGAGAGGCTGTGATGAAGGCTCCGGCGACTTCAATCTCGCCTCGTTGGTGCTGCGCATGCCGACGCAGCTGCTGGAAAACCTACCGAAGAGTCCCTTCTTGCAGGTGGGATCTAGCCAGCGAAAACCAAATGTTTGATCCCGGCCCTGCCTCCTGCGGCAGGTTCCTCACACCGGAGGCTCGGCAGAGCTTGCTCATGGTGTCAATGCCATAACGTCCTTGCGGAAAACAAGAAGAAAGGGCTTTCAGGTCAAGCGCTGGCCTCAGCGCCGGAGGCCCAGCAAGACCCATCATTGCTCATGACAGATGAGCGGCTCAGCATTCGACGAAGTGATGCCGTCATGCCAGGGATGAGGAGCAGGCTGTCCAAAGCCAGCAACCGCCTGGCGAAACAAGCACTGGCCCGCAACACGACAGTGATACTACAGTGCCATGCCTATGCTTAGACTTGATGAGGACAACCATGAATCTTTGCACTAACGCACGCAAAATGCATCTTGAAGGATTGGTTAAGCCTGTAAGGCCCGCAAGGCATCATTTGCTTGTCAGGCCTCTATGGTCTCACCGGTCTTAAGTGCACAGTTTGAAGAATCCATCTTCTAAGCACAACTACAAAAAGAATCGGACTCGGGCCTCCTCGCAGCCTCAGCATATTCCGGACGAAGGTGAAGGTCATGAGCGTTGGGCTCTGGCTGACGACCGCACTTCCTGGCGCAGTGCTGGCTCGTGGGAAATCAGACACTGATTTCTGTAAGCTGCTACCAATGGCCAGAAGCCGTCAAGGCGCAGAAAGTCCACGAAGCTGCTGCGCTGTGTTGCCAGGAGCTCGAAATATCTACTGATGTCCAATGTCTCCTCACGGCCGTCATTTCGAATGATGGCCACACATTGCCCCAACTTCTTGGCATCCACATCACCCAGGAGCTTGGACAGCACATAGTGGCACAGACTAGCACGTGCGATGCACTGTGGTGACAGCCTGTCTCCACTTGAGACCACTGTCAAGAAGTACCTCCCACCACGCAAACGAAGCGCATCCGCGGAGCTTTCATAGGCCACACCACCGTCTTTCCAGCGGCACCGCGGACCCAGGATGACTTCAGTGGTTTTAGTGCGAATTGCAGAGATCAGCTGCTCTGTACCCGAGGCTGGGTCCACGTCACGCATGTCCAGGCACTTGCCAGCACAGGCTTTGCAGGCATCACGCAGCAATGCGGAAACAACTGCTTCACGATAGGTGCGCATGAGCTTGTCCATTACGACAGGAGGGCACTGGTCATGCATTACCATGTAGGCGAGAAATTCAGACCTGAGGAAGAGCCCCAAATGAAAGTCTGTCACACACCACTCAGCTGCCATGGCTACAGGCTTTGCAAGCAGGACAACACCTGAGCAAAGCAGCTGACGGTGTCGGCTTGAGATCTTCAAACACTACATTTTGCTGGAAATGAAGGCCCTGAGGACATGTTCGAAGTCTGCACCCGGAGGCCCCCCTGCATGTTCGACTTGGGGTTTGAACTGAAGCTGAATATCATCCACGAATTGTGTCAATGGTCTCCCCAAGAATGACACCCAAAAACTGCACTCACCGATTTGCCTGAAGGTACCCCAGCCATGTATAACCCCCAACTCTTGCTTCAGCCTGCGGCACCACTATGCGACCTGGCTCCAGGCATCACGACAAAGTCACACTTTGGCGCCGAGCACGTCTAGGAATATGCGAAGCGACTCTTTGCTACCAGTATGTTGCTGCACTGGCCCTACCACATGCCGGGGCCTGTTGACATGTGACGTGACACAATCGGGGCATCAGGCACTGTGGCATACTTGTACTCTCCAAAGGTGACTCTTCAGCAGTGCAGCCTTCGGCCCTCGACTGCACCATGGTAATGTCCGGTAGCTGCCAGAGATGGGCCCCAAAATGCTGCAGCTCATCCCGGACATCGCATGATGCGAACATGACTGCCTCGTTGTTGTCCAGGTCACATCTGCACCTTTGCCAACCCTTATAGACAATACAAGAGAGGCAGCTTTGCCTAACTCTCCAACTACAGCAACGACATCTCGAAGAGATGAGAGACACCCAGGGACAGCAGGCAACAAGGAGAACTGAGAGATAGAGAGCGGCGAGGGAAAACAGAAGCCAGCCAAGCCAAACAGACCGAGAAAAGGGAGGCAGAGGAAGCGAGAGAGCGCGAAGGAGAAGAGACATGGGAGAGTGACAGAGAGGGCGAAGCAGCAGGAGAGCGGGAGAGGCAGAAACGGAGAGGCGAGAGAGTAACAGAGGCGAGAGCAAGAGAAAGTGAGGGCTTTCACATCCAAGCCAGCCAGCCACTCTTTACGTTCCTGACAAGGGCGTCGCACACATCTCAAACTCACATGCACGCACAGCTCCCTTGAACATTCCTTGAACATAAACTGAGCGGCCGACCACATGAAGGTGCTTCAGGCAATGATGTGCTAGAAGCTTCAGATGACACCTGCTATGAGCTTTTCAGAGATCGCGAGTAACCAGAGCAGTGCCAGACTTCCGCAGTAACAAAATTGTCGAAGAGTACGAGTCAAGAAGGCCACAATGCACTTCCCAGTTCGCATTGGATTGGATTTGCCCACACAAAGCAGAGCCAGTGCCTCAGGCGCCCAAGGCGGCTCTGGAAGCTCGCAAGGCAGTGCCTACTCGCGGCAGGTGTTTGGGGCCCGTAGATTTGGACTGTGCGAATGTTACGCAAGCTTGAGCTATCCACGATGCACTGTAACTGTTGAGGATGCCATGACCCTTTGAAGCTGCGCGGACAACAACCAGACCAAGCAAGCCAATGCCTTGTTCCTCAATCACGAACAGCCGCAAGATTTAAGCTTAGGGTCTTGAGGTATTTCAGCAAAGGTCGAGCATAAGGCAGCAATTTCGCAACAACATGCCTTCCCACAATGCAGTTTCCTTTTTTCAGGTGATTGAGCGCTCTGCTCCACGTGAAAGCAAGAGTCTGCCAGTTCCAGAGCTTGGAACTAAAGGTAGAACTTCTTGCATCAGGTGTGTCCTGCACCCTCCGCCTTCAGCATCTCCTGCACGGCCGAGGGGCTGAGGATCTCTGAGCCGATTCTGGGGATTTCCGTTTGAAAAGCTTGTGCACTCATGGGATTCTTGATTCCAGCAAGCGAGCGGAGCGTCTCCAATCTTGGGCTAGAGTGGCGTGCGCTGCATCATCTGCAGAGTAACATGCAAATCCACACAGGTGAAGTTGGCCTTTCGCCGGCCCGCTTTTCGGATGAGGTGGCGATTGCCAGGAAGCTCTAGCTCCTGCAATGGCAGTTGCACGTGAGGGCTACACTCTGCTTGGAGCAGTCTAAAGCTGGCCTAGTTGTAGGGGTCTTAGAGGGTGCAGCCCGTCGCCTCCACGTTGTTCACTTTCACTGCAGGCTCCACGATGATGCAGCTCAACGTCTTCAGTCCGCTCCAGTACTTGCCTCAGTGGGATGCCTATTCTCTTTGACCGGCTCTTGGAGGGAATCCCATCATTTGAGCAACAGTTGCTTCAGGAGTAGTTCAGAAATCTTTCCCTACTCGTTCCTCTCATCCATTGGCATTGGTGGAAGACCTTCCTGATCTCGGTCATTTCATCCCCTGAAAACTCCGGTATGTCGGCACATCCATCAACAGCGCGGGCTGTAGAGTGACGTCTTAGAAAGGGACAAACTAGAAAGCACATGACAGGAACCCTTGCACGAGTTGAATACTCTACTCTTGAACAACTGGCACACGCTAGAAGATTATGAGCTGTATGTGCATACGCCAAGTTCAAAGAAGAGGGGTGCCACCTCTGGGCTTGGAATGTCTGACTGGAATCAACTTTGGAAACAGGCAGGACTGTTACAGCCACCTCTGACACACGATCATCTTGTATACATCTTGTAAATCCCTGCTTCAAACCAAGCTGCGATACTTGTGCCATACATCTTTGTTCGCAGCCTTACGTCGGCATGCTCACAGGTTTGGCCTGGCATATGCCTTCTAGCAAAGTTGCAGCAGCCATGCCATGCCAAGCCCGAGATGTTGCCTCTGTTAAGCCAGGATACCAGGAAGGCCTTTGAGATTTTGGCCTGGCAAGTCTCTCGGCAGAGGAAGATTCAAGATCCGGAGTGCCCCCCTGAATTCCAACATGCAGCACCTCTCAGAAGCACAGGCCTCCATAATCTTCAGAATGATATGAACCGGTGCCTAACCCCCAAACCTGACCGCCCAAGTGAGGACAGACCTGAAGCTGCTAAAGGCTGACATCGCCTCCACACAAATCTATGAGCTCCCAGAGCGTTCTTGCAGCAACATTTGACAGGGTTTCTTCGGCCGTACTCTCTTTATCAGGCAGGTCTTTAAGACTACTATGACAGATCTGCAGACAGATTCACACAAACTCTTGCAAAGTTGCATCTCACAACTTGCCCTGACCAGCCTGTTTCCAGTTCAAGTGATTGACTGGGGTGGCGTCGATCAACGCGCAGCCTTGTCATGGCTTTGCTCAGAAGATTCTTGCAAGAAGCTAGATGGAATGATGGAGGCCTGTCAAACTTGGTCGGCTAACCTATAGGTGTAACAAGCATGCTCCATCTCCAGTTTGCCAAGCAGCTGCTGGAATGTTTCTTCCTATCCGCCAGGAATTTACACCACACCATGTCCTCGGTGCCAGTCGGGCTCTGGCTTGCTTAGGTCAAGCGTTCTTGCGCTCTTCAGCATCCGCTGCCCCTAAACCTCCTGAACCCTCAAGGCCGCGGCCAAGCCCCAATCCTTAGCTTTCTCGGCAAGCACTGCGTGCCCCGCATCTTTGCAAGTGAATCTTGCAAAGTTGTTTGAAGTGACTCTTATGATCGCTTCCGAGGCCGAGTCTGAGCTGTCATGGATGCAATCAGTGCCTTGGTGGGATTTTGTCAACGTGCCAACTTGGGCAGTGCTGCTGATAGCCGGCATCAACAAAACAAGAACGGTAGCAAGGCACAGTCGTTGAAGACGATCGGAAGCGCGGCCGGTGATAGGAGTGGAGCAGTCAGCTCAACGAAGTCCGTGTGCCGGTAATCCTGAGCGAGTTGGGATTTGCTTGAAAGCTTCTCGCCGGCTTGAGGACTGCAAAGGGACAGTCTGGGATGAATGGCATCTAGACATTGATATCTGCAAATTCGCTTTCAGCTGCACCTACTGCAGCAATGGGGTCTACAATGATTTTTGCACATCTCTAACTGCAGGATCTGCTTGGCACAAACCTTTTACGATGTTTTGACCAACCTGTTTGGGATTATGTTGTGCTTCACAATGGCTGCCCAAGCCACGCACTTCGGGCTCGGTCGCTCGAAGGTCCAAATGGAACTTTGCAACTCCTCCCGGCTGCCTTGGCATTGCTAAGATTCTGGTTGTCTACCAGGGATATCTGATGCACAAAACTAGCACAAATTTCTGATCTGAAGGGTGCTAAGACAAAAGATTGAGGAGTAGTTTCCCGCAAAGCCAAGCCTGGCGAAGAATTGACACGCTACATCAACACACCGCTCAAATGGCACGGTGAAAAGAATGCATACGCAGTGACCCTCTGGCGATTTGACGCATCGCGTATGGCGGATCCAACAGCACCCGCCACCCGCCCCGCGCGTTCGTCTGGTCCACGCCGATTAAATCTACCAAGGTGTGGGTGGGTGGGAAAAGATCACGGGCGCGGCAACAGATGACGGCTGCACTATGCCGGCGCATGTCAAGCACAAGGCATGTGCTTCACAACATGCTACGATGCTAAAATGGTACTGTGAGGAAGAACATGCAGTCACACGTTGGCAATCGATGCATAACGTCGTGGCGGATCCATCGCCAAACTGCGGCCGGAGCGGGGACGCATACAGCACCCGCCCGGCGCCCCCACTCCTCCAAAGAGCGACGGCTCTCAGAAGGCGATCTCAAACAGTGCGTCGGATGCTTCCAAAATGGCGAACTCCATGGATTCCGCTGCCTTGCGCAGGATCTCGAGGATGTCCGCCAGCATCGCCAGCCGGGTGCGAGTCCGAGTCCAACCCAATCGTCGGGCCTCGCCGTCGTCGCCTCCAGATGGGGCGTCGGCAATGTTGTCGGCCGACAGGACCCTGTCGAAGTGAAGGTACCAAGCTGGGCCGCCGCCAGCCCGCAGTGCTGCCCATGCCGTTGACCCGGGTTTGTCTCCCATAGCTCTTGTCGAGGGCACACTGGCCGGCACGTCTGTTGAGTTACGCTGTCCAGGGCAAAGAAAGGCGGCGTGCAAAGGATGGATGAATGCCTTCGCTCGGTGAAGATGTCAAGGAGCCACGCAGGCGCCTCGCCGAAGTCATAGAAGAACCGCCGAGACGCCATCCAGCGCACGGCAGAAGCCAGCACATGGCCAGCCTTCAAAAAAGGCATCGGCAAAGATCGTGGCCTCGACGGTCAACTCCGGTGTACAGGGTCCGCCGGGGGCGAATATAGAGTCCAATCCCCCACGCCGGCCTGCTCATCGCCAACCATCGTAGACGACGAGGTTCTGGCCGCCCCATCGCCGACAGCAGCCGCCACGCCACCAGCACAAGCATCGGGAGCCACGCCTCCACCATTGTAATCTTCATCTGCACCGTTGCCCTCGGTGACCAGCTCGTCGAGGTACCTGGCAGGGCCACCCGGATAGAGGATCACCTCAACCCCAATAACGCTAGTCACATCGTCGCGGGGGCTCGCGTCGGCGGTCTCGCGGATGGCGTCCAGGTCCTCAGCAATCTTGTTGCGCCGATGGCGGGCAGGCACTGAGAAAGCAACAAACTAACAACGATGTCGCAGGAGCCGCCGCCATCACCAGCCACGGCCGCGCCTAGCTCCTGCGTCCACGCAGCCACCTCCGTTGCCAAGTCGCCGGAGTCGGCGAGCGACATCAACACGGAGGCGATGTCGCCAGCGGAGGATGGCAACGACGAAGTCGGTGTAGCAGCCATAGCGTCGAGTGGACGGAAGCCAAAAGATCACAGAGACGGCGAGCAGCTGACGGCTTCGCTACGCCGGCGCATGTTAATCCTCACATGCAGGCATGTGCTTTACAGCAAAAATCCAAACCAGTCTCCCCCCAAAAAACAAAAAGACAGCAGAACGAGTCCCAGTCAGGGCTGCTGGAACTTGAGCCGCGGAACGTGAAGCAGAAACATCCGACTGCTCCATGATTACCTGCTCACAGGCCGTGTGATGTTCAGAAATGTTCAGAAGTGCGACCGTGCACTGCAACAACCAGGTCTGCTTAAACATCCATCATGCATGCAGTAGGATATGCCAGGCATCTTGCGTGTTGCCGGCGATAGTTCGCTCACGTTCATGATCCTTTGCCTGCATGCCTTGTCCCCAATTGTGACATGGAAAGCCTTAGGCGCTAGTCCAGCTCAAAATACAACTGCTGCTTCAGTATACGTAGCATCCCATATTATGCCACTATTCGTGCCTGGTGAGCCTGCTCCTGCAGGGAGGACGCCTTGCTGGACCTGGGCAGTAGCTGATCCCCGCGACTCTCTCTCTTCCAGGACTCCGTTTTCTACTCATAGGATGCGCTGGGAGCGCCGCTGCGCGTCCACATGCTGCGGCTCCACCTTTCAACGTGCATCAAGGCTAACCAGGCATGGGATAGGATAGCCAGTCAAAAAAGAAACGCGTGCTTTGCAAAAGGTTAGTCGAGTTTACTCGGGCACCTATGCCAATAGCTTCAATAATGCAGTCCTAACTCGCCTTCTGCGCATGGGAAGCGTGCGTTCTCGGACCCTTGGGCGCATGCTTGGCTGCCTGGCGGGTACAGGTTATGTTCTGTCTCCCCCTCGCTGTTGCGACAACACTGGGAAAAAACACGATTTCTGGTGCACGGTCAGAGCAAAAAAATGCATGGATTCGTCTGTCACATCAATCAGGACTGCAGCTCCTCCATGTCCTTCTAGCCCGGTAACTCTTGAACTGTTATACAAACACTGAGATGATGTCACACCTCCATGCCTCAGGCTGCAACTCTCCTACCCGTGTCTTTGCTTTGTGGGAAGAGGACATGCAGCATACCCAAACTTGAGCACACGCTACAAAGTTCATCCTAAGAAGCTGCCCAAAACTTAACAATCTCAATGCCTTCTTCTTTCTTATCTTTTTGCCATGCACGAATGAAGGCTTCACCCAGGTGACTCCTCGCAGATATGCGAGGAAGACTTCAGAGGACATGCCAGCATGCAGTGAACAAAAGGTCTCCTTTGCCAACAAAGGTAGGGCCAACGATCAGGGAATTGGACAGGCGCGCCATTCCCAACAGCTTTGTCAGGTTGGTGCCTGCCGCGGCTGCATCAAGCTCTTGCATGCTTGTCTGCATAAATGCACTCATGCACAAGACGCAGGGCGAGCTAATGTTTGGGCATCTTCTTCACTGACGCGGCCCGTGCGCCTTTGCTTGCCGGTGCTTTTCGCAAAGCAGTGAATTTATGAGCACATCGCGCCTGTGATATCCAAGTCACTGTCCAAGCCCCAAACATACTCGTACGTCGACTCCCAGCTCTCCTGATCCCCATCGAACCACTTCGTTTTTGCTGGATGCTTGGATGTCCCGGACTAGAAGCTACTGAGTCCTCGGTGTTCTTCGCCTTCATATAGGCATCCCGCATGAATTTGAACTTGAATCCTTGAAAGGCGACATGTGGCCGCTTCAGGCCCTGATCTTTCTGAAGACTATCTGACTTCAGATTTCCAAAATCTAACACACAGAGTCCTCACCCAGCGTACATATCTGAGCCTACTTGCATTGCACACAAGGCCGGCCTGGGCCGGTGTAGCTTTGTTTCACGTTGTCCCTGTACCACTGCGAACCCCAGTCGATTGGATTGCCTCACAGCGGCACTATCATGGAGCTCTTGCTTGCAACATCCGTCTTTGCAACACACAAGAGGGTGAGTGACTACTGGAAGTAACTGTCGGATAGGCTCCGGAGAGCTATGCGCGGCAATCCAGAAACATGCAAAGATGGGCCTTTATAGTGAGCAAGCATCACGTGGCAGCAGTCATCGCCGAGAACAGACCTCAAGCTGAGCATGTTCAGAGCATCTCAGGACTTTCTGCAATCCGAAAGCTTTGTGCATCCTTCCTTCGCACGGTTCGGAACGAGCTGTGATGATGTCAAGGAAAAAGAGCACTTAGACCTGCCAGGATCTGCCAGGAGACCGGATGTACTGCACGTTCTTCTTCACCTTGAGCTGAAGCATAATAAGCAAGTCTCTAGTGTCTACCTTGTCACAAAGAAAACTCTCTGGCAACTCTAGCTCACTTGCAAGTCACGGAAGCAAGCAGCTTCCGAGGCTCTTTTCATGCTAGAAATTTGGTGCAAAAACCGTTGTCTAGGCTCTCAGGTATGCTATGATGTACCGAAATCAGGCAGGCTTAGAAAGGAGGGAGCGTCTGCTTGAACGCTGTTTCACGATGCGCGGGGTAAATCACTAGAAAGGAAACAAGTCTTGCAGCACGGTGCCATGCCGAATGCAAGCATGCGGGGAATTGAGTTTTGCCCTTATTCAGGCTGAGCAGCCTGTGCCACAGTTCTCTTGGCGTTGTCTACAGGCCAAAAGAGCAAGAGGCGCCGTGCTGGTGCTGCAGGGGCGCTGGCATTCGTGCTCAAGTCGGCCTGAGGCAAAGCTTCCTACACCTGCTAGGCACTTCATGCACCCTATTGCATCTTGGCCAAAGAATTGAATAAGCAATGCTGCTCAACCTACGTGGTTGACCATATGTAAAATTGCAAATTCAGTCAGCCAAACTGAAGCATGGGTGGCTGGTGCGGGCCGGCGCTACGCATGCCTTGTTGTCGTCTGGGCCAATTGAATTTGCAAGGACCTGACTGCGCATTGTACATTGTAAGCATTAAGAACTTGCCGGGTTCACCAGGGTCGGTTGTTGGTAGATGGCCCTTCATACCAAGCAAGACCAATACTTAAATGAGTTTCTTCTGTTTCTGGGGAGCGGTCGCCTAGGCTTGCGATCAAGGCGTTTGGATTCAAGACTCGAAGCTAAGGCGAAGACAAGTAGAGTTGCTGCCCAGAGCAAGACTGTGACCATCCTGAGTAGCAACGGATCAGGCCAGTAGCTTTGGAGTCTCCCACTCGGCCAAGTCCCACTAAGCGAAACTGGTAGCTTGCAAATTTGCAGTCAAGCGGAAAGGGCCAAAGGCGGTCAGTAATTAAACAAAGCCCACAATGCACCCCTGCACTTCCCACAGGAGCTGCACATCAGCATGGCACGTTCCTTGAATCCTCTACTCCGTCGAATTGGATGTTTTTTGCAAGGTTTCCTGGCCACCTTCAAAAGCAACCCAACTAACGCAGCGTCCGAGGAGCAGCACAATATGTTCATCAAAGCTGTAGACGGCTCAGGGATATGAATGCCTGCTAGGAAAATCGTTGAGCCTCGCGGCTACCGAGAAGACAAAATTGGCAAGCCATGCGCCCAGCAAGCTCTGAGCCAGGCCTCGTCCCTTTGCTTGTAAGATTGCAAGCGCTAAAACTTAACGGTGAAAAGTTGGGAGAGCAAAGAATATACAACTACGGAGGGCCTCGTGCATGGAATAAGCGTCCAGAAACAACCTTGATATCTTGAAGCAACCCTGCATCATAAGCAAAAACAGCTCATGGCAGCGCTGGCGAGTCAGCCATACAACCAGACCTGGGCTGGCCTCATTCGATCGTGAGCACTCGGACACCGGCGTCCATGGTGGCTCCGGAGTTTCTGTCCAAGCTTGGGGCAGTGTTTGCTATGGTCTATGGTAAAGACAGACTGAACAAGTGGAAAGTGCCTTTGCCTGGCCACCTGAACAGGACTGTGCTTTTCACCGTGCCCTGAAATTATCGCCGATCACAGCATGCCTCAGCTTCACTTTGCATGAACCGAGCAAAACCCAGCATCGTCGCAGTTCAAAACAGAAGCGTTGCAAAACAACCCAGGTAGTCCTGGGTCAGCAGTAGAGCTCTCTACCTGTCACACTTTGAAGGCTGTTCTAAAACTGTGTTTGTTTGTGGAATTCTCTGTTGCCATTGCACGACTGCTCAGCTTTCAGGTTTATTTTGAAAAGGCGATCAAGCTGGCAAGGTCAGGAGATCAGGCTACTTGCCCTCATGCTCTGTGCTCCACTTCCGCCCCAGGCTTTGGGCACACAAATCGCGTTGCGAGGCAAGCACCATAGCTACTCAAAACCGACAGCTCCCCAACACAAGCACAGCTGGCAGCGCCGCCTTCACCAACGCTAGCAATACCACAACCACGCCCGCCGCCAACACACCACCATCACCAGCAACAACCACAACACAGCCACATATTCCCACCCACCTCTAGCCGTGTTGGCACTGGCTCCTTTGCACCTGATGCAAGGACATGGAAGGTCTGAGGAACACTGACTGACAACATCCAGCAACACGTCATGCGATTCCATGAGGCGCAACAGTGCAATTCAATACGACAGAATAATCACATCCTGCATCGCCTGTGCCGGGACTAGCAACCCTTGGTGGTGGCAGTCGTGCGCTGGGGACCTGAAGCTGCTTTCTGCGTGCTCTTGACGCAACTCACAAGTTCAAGTGTGAAGACAATGTAATGCCAGAGGGGCATAAACTTGGTGAAAATTCTTGTTTTTTTTCGGGAACGGGGCTTGAGGGTGGGGTGGAGGGGTAGGAGAAGTATGTCCAGGGACCTATTCTTCGTAAGACAGCTTTGGGGTGGCACGTCGCATTGTGGAATCGCAATGGATCGTATGACATCACATACAGGGCCTCGCAAATCTCATTGCTGCAAAGAAGTTGGCACTTTTTGACATAGGCGCGATGTGCACAGCGTGAACCCCGAGGTATTTCCACAGCGTGTTTGAGAGAGATCGAAGCAAATCAGCTGGGGCCAGCAAAAACAGAAGAGTCAGTCAAGCCCGTTCCCAACTTGAAAAACAAATCATGAACAGGTCCGGAGACGGGGGTTGGTGCGGATTCTAGTAACCTAGATAATAACATGAAAGCCAATCAAGCCCCCCCATCCCAGAGCTGGTCGTGCTTGGGGTGGAGCGTTAGGCGGCCTTCCGCACTCCTAGGACGGTCCACTCTGCAAAAGCCGGCTTAAGGCTCCACCCACAAAAAGCTGGGCGCACATTTGGGGTGGAGCGTTTAGCTGGCTTTCTGCAGGCTTGGCAACCAGGCCCCCACCATGCCCCACCTACTAGGATCCCCTTTCTTACAAAGACTACTACACCAGAATACTACAAAAGAGCAAACGGCTACATCAGACAGACTCAGTGGAGCAAAAGCACGTGTTCCATATATATATATATAGAGATATATATACATACATATATATATATACATGTCCTCAACCCCCCCAACACATTCCAGAAATGGGTCCGAAAAAAGGGCGTGGGACCGCTGACACGAAGCCTTGAAAGCTTGGCCCGAGACGCACGGACGAGGCACTTGCCAAGCCGGGTCATCACGGCACTGACCTCAGGTGTCATGGAGACCATGCGTCATCAATCAAGAAAGAGGGTTCGGAATATCACAAATCAGCAAGAAGCAAAGCCCACAGCTGAGCGGGCCCATGGAACCAGAAGCCGCCAGCAACCTTGGAAGATGTTGAAAAAGGCATGGAAGCACGAAATCCCCAATTTGGCCGTGCCAGACGCAAACCACTGCAGACCGAGAGGCCGCGCTTTGGCCAAGTGCGCAAAGCAGATCAGCCTTGGGCTCTGCGCTTCTACAAAGCCCGAAAATGTTGGGAGCGTGGATTCTGCTCGGTAGAGTCTTTATAGCAATTGGCAGTGAATGGCACTGATGGCCTGAGAGGCTGAGAGGCGAGCTCGTGGCCCAGCCGGTCAACGCGGCCTGGGCTCAGACTCTGCGATCGGACCAGCCGAAGCGGTTTGCTAGTCGAGCGCCTACAATCTTAGAAGCATGGGGGGATGCTCTGAAACCTTCTGGGGCAAAAAGGTGGGTTCATTGAAAGAATTAGATAGGTATGCGTTTTGCCAGCCTTTTAACCTCCGTGGAAAATCAACCATCAATCAGTTAAATCAATTAATGAATTACTGGAATACATTCAGTTATATTGGTAATTAATCAATTGAATATTTAAATTTATACTTAAAGATTCCCGAACTCATTATTAGGCGGCCCCTTTTAAAGTAGTCTTGTCCTTTAGGTATGCTCTTTGGGATTTTATGGGATTTTAAGGCCCCTTACTTAAATATCATATCAGGGGGGGGTCTTGAAATTAAGGGGAAGCGAGCAATTCCGGGAAGTAGTGGGCATGAAATCCGCAATGACAGCATGATAAGCAGCATCGTTTAGCATCCATGGCAAACACCAAGAAGACTGCCATGCGCGCAACCTTAAGTCACCATCGAAGAGGCGCAGAGAAGTGCCACTGAGCAGAATCGATCAATCTTGTTGAAGAGCAATGTGAGCGTCTGGCTTGACAGCTTCCGTTGCCCAAAAAACATAGACCACAAGCGACACCAACCTGCATTCAGTTCTTCCAAGTCTCCGGCTGGCAACACAAGCTGGGCTGTAGGGGACCAGTTCGTCCCGGACATCGGACGCATCTGAAAGCCACGATCTTTGCCTGGTTTTCAGAACTGTCAGATTTCTTCATGGGGCCCAAGCCAATGAGTCTGCTTCTGCGAAGTCTCGTGCTGCTTCCATACATGACTGGCTTGTAAGTGACTGACAGTACGGACGTTCTGTTGCCCTGCTGTCTCAGCCGCTATCTCGCGTGTCAACATTCACTCACTAGGGACGAGGCATGGCCATCCATGGCAGGAAGAAATTAAATGCTTCAGCTACTAGATAGAAACACGCTAGGCCAAGAGCAAAATATTCAAGAAACTGCCTGTCTTTGATAGTAGGCAGCAGTTGATGAGTTGGTTCGCACACGGTGAGAACTGGGCTCTATCCTGCACAACGCCGGTAGCTGCCGCTGCTCAACATGTACAGCGTCTGTCCGTGTGAAAGACATGCCGTCAGAGCAGAAATGAATGTCGCAGATGCCTCTAAATTCTAAATGAAAGCCCGAAACTCTCTAACGTCAAAAATGAACTCGCTCGCAGCTACATAGTAGTGTTTCGGTCGGGCTCGTGGTGGTTTGCTCGCAGATCTCGTCAAAAAAGCTTACACACAGCAGTTGCTGAAACATATCGAAGACTCTGTTCAAGCAAAACAGCCAAGTCTTAATTTTGGTGTCACTGTGCGACTATGCCCACGCATGTCTTGGTGAAACTCTAGCGGCTCTGAGACAAGAAAGATACCATAAAATTCCCACATATTGACATGGTGATGCTTCTGTGAGACAGGGATTGTAAGAGCTAAGGCTTCGGAAAAAGGAGTCGGGCCCTTTCATGGAGGCAGCAAGTCCAACTGCCAGAGCCTTGCAAGCCAGTTTGCCAAATTGATGTCGTTTACAGATTCAAACGCAGCTCCCATTTACCTCAACCCTAGCCTAAATGCGCTCACCGTGAATCCTACTTCAATCTACATGTCCCTTCAACAAGATGACCTGTCCTGTGCCCCACCGTGCAAAGGTAATGAATGTCGAACACTGAAAACTGCAATCACCAGGAGTTCAACATCCTTTGAGGAAGCCGCCCCACGTCCGACAAGACCTCAGCAGCTTTCAGCAGAGCCGGTCAAGCGTAAGTATAAAAGTGAAGGAACAGGAGCTTCACAAGCTTCGCACCACGTCACCCGCCAGCGGCTTGCGAGGACCCCCGGTGATGCACAGCTCGAAATCCTCGAAAACATCTCTGGGCGGCACAGTCAGTCGATCCCCACTTGCTGAACACACTATGTTCTGCATGCAGCAGATGTCGGCGTCCACGAATAATCTATGTTTCGGAACACGCCTGACAGCGCGAGGTTGATGTCGGGTCGGCAGATGCCATAGTTGTCTTCAATTCGTCAATGGTGGTACCCTGGCCGGCACGGTTTCTGTGGAAAGGTACTCGAATCCTTCAGAAACGGTCAGCTTTCTGCAGTGTGGTTGCACCTGGTCTCACAGTCTAGGCTTCACTCGCCACTGACAGCAAGCCTCCTTCACCGACATCAGGTGACTCAGCTCCAAAGCATGGTCTACGTGAATTCGTACCTGCAGCAACAAATTTGTCAGCAACTCCAATCCACATTCGGACTTTTTTGCTTGCTCCTGGTTGCCTGCTGATGCGTAACATGCCAATTCAACACGCACAGCTCGAGGATGTCAGACAATGCCAGACACACGTGCCTCACAGGTGCCTACTGAAAAAGCTTAACACGCTGCCGCGTGAATCTATTAGCCGGGTCTATCAATCCCCATTGCGAACCTGACTGTTGGCGCCTCTGCGAAACCCTTCCAACTCTCTCCCGCTGCCTGCAGGACTGAGGAAGGCTCTTGTGTGCAAGCGTGCTATTGCCAACAGATGGGAGAATGACAAGACGGGCTGTTAAGAACTCACTAATTTTAGATTTGTGCAGCATACCCTTACCAAGGACACTGTGCCTCGGGTCGTAGCGGTGCAGGCTTTGAAGCCACCGAAGCTGGTGGGCGGAAACTGCAGCTTTGCTTGGCGCTGCTTTGCAGTAAAAAGGCCAGCTCAGCCGATGAGAGAGCTGGACATGGTGTACTGCATGCAGAAGCACCAAAGCAAGGTTTTCCCAGACAAGCAAGCCAAACATGGCGGCACGACGCGAAGTCAAACCGTGTCGCCTCGAGTTTCAGACTACAAGCCAGCAAGGCAAACGTTTTTTTGACAGCATCGACCACGGGCAGATGCCTTGCTCAACACCTCGCCAGCATCCACCGGTCTACCAAACCTGGGACAGAGATAAAGGAAGGCTTTGGATTGCAACGCTGTGCATGATGGCGTTTACAAGCGATCCCAGGGCAGAATGAGTCTACGGGCCTACAACTTTCTGACAACTCCGCTATGCAGCTTGTGACCGAAACCAGAGCAGGCTTTGAGGCAAATCTTCTCAAATTGAATTTAAGCATCTCCTCGAACCTGCAAAAGCTTGAATCTACGCTGCGCGCCGATACAGCTGGATCCAATCGGCCTGGTCACGTCACAGCGTACAAAAACCGGAAAGGAAGAAGCCACAAACAGATCTAAACAGCTTGGAAGATGGGACATGATGGGACAGACTCGTTACGCTGCTTTGCCACTTGCACTGGGCTAGGCTCACTTGCGCGACTTTGTTCCAGCCATCTGCGCAAACCTTGGCGAGGCTGCGAATGAAGCACAACCTGTGCAGCCTTTCGCTGCAAAGGAGTTCTGATGTCCCATTTTTGAGTTTCGAGCACGGGACTCAGAAGGACCTCATCGTCTGTACAACTAAAGCATCATGATGATCGGCCACTCCGTCCGAACAACACGAACACGGATCCAGAACATTGAAATCAATGCTTGGCAACTAGATTCACCTTTCACACCTTGGAAAGCCTCATACCAATCAGTAGCAAGATCATGATGGCAAGCCCCGGCCAGAAGCCTCTGTGTGCAAGCCCACACATGTCGAGACGTGCTGCCGGGTTCTGAGAATTATTTTACCTGCACAATTGCTCTGCAGTTGCGCGGTGTTGCGCACGGAAGTCTTCCGCTCCCGCGCTACATCCTCTTCACCTTGAGGTGCAGCTTTATTGCAGGGAGGATGCAAGCATTATCTCGCACATTGTGCAATTACCTGCGAGCAGCCGAAGATCGCCCGGTCAGATCTCAAAACAAGAGCTGTCAGAGCTATCAGAACGCATGTCCATCTCCCGCTCACGGTTGCTCACCTTGCAGGGAGCAAACCACACAACGAAACAAAGCAATCTTCCTATTCAATTTCCACCCTTCATGCCTCATGCTTGGGGGCATTTGCTTTTCTGTGAGATCTCTTCGGACTGCCGCCGATAACATCTGATGCACGGATCCATTGACCAGGACGTAGTAGATATATGCCCCAAATCATCAATACTCCTGTTGGTATGAATGGTAGCATGCTCCGCCTTTTGTATGCCAGAAGATTCTTTCCTCCCAAAGCAGCGCACAATGCAAATCCTGGTGCAATGATGAAAGCCACCACTGAGAATGCCAAGACTTGGCAAAGAATCACACATAGGCGTCTGCTTCGTGAAGGTCCCCAGCGTCGTGCCCCCAACTGTGCTATGCCCAAGATCACTCGCTGTAAGCACAGAAGTGCGAAGAAGAAGTAGATGGGAAATCCTGCATTTTGGATTGCACTTCCTCGAAAGGAAGTCTCAAACAGCCTGAAGAATTCGTTGGCAACGAAATCCGACAAAAATGGGCAGAAAGCGGCCACTGCTGCACAAACAAACGGACGCATCAGGAAAGCACTGCTTGTGAATGTTCGCTCCACTGAGGGCGTCAAGTGCTGTTGCACGTGATTGTTGAACACTTCTTGAAGTTCTTCCACTTCCTCCTGCGTCACTGGCTGATAACAAAAACTTCAGGCTTGGGCTTCGCTATGAAATCTCGGCGGGTTCCGAGGACAGGCGTTCTGAATGCCTACATCCTAACCTACATCCTAAAGCTTTAAGCCCTCAAAACCTAAACCCCTAAACCCCAAGCGAAATGGAAATGTCATCGGGCCGGCTCCAGAAACTAAGGAGGTGTAGGGCCCCAATCTGTTGTTCAGGTGTATCCATGTGGCACCATGTGGGCGGATGAGATAGCAGAGCAGACTGAACTAGCGTTTTTTTCAAAAAAGTACCCTCACTAGAGTAGAATCATTGGGAATTAGTGGCATGCGCCCTTCCTCTCCTGGTCAACAAAGCTTCTGATGTAATTTCCCACCGCCACATGAATCGAGCAAAGATAGCCAATGAGAGCGAAACCAAAGTGCAGTCAGCGGCCAGCAAAAGCCACGAAAAGGTTGCAAAGCTGCGAAAAGCAAAAAAAATCTGGAAATGAACGAACGACGGCGAACGACGCATTGGCTCGAGAAGACTAACCTTGCCCCGCAAAGAACTGCTATGAAAGTCTTAATTCAGTTAGCAGGTCCACTCAGGGAAGCACCGATGCCAGAGGGAGGCTAGATGCACCATCAACTGATGGGTATGGTTCCCAAAATTATGGAATCATGGCAGCGGGTTCTGGAATTGCTGCTTCGTGAATCGCCGGCTTTTGTACGAGCAATGCAACGGCGAAACTGCAGAACCAATAGCCGCTTGAAGAACGAAGGGGGAGGTTGAAGCCAGAGCCGCAAAGGCCGTGCCCTGGTAAAAAATGAAGCCAATTGAGGGCTCAATACGTCCAGCCCTTGCAGAGGCTGTGAACATCCCGCCTTCAACACCACTGAGCTTGCGGCGGTCCTCGTCCAGAAAACCCTCCAAAGCCAGTGTTCGCATTCCTGGCGGAGGGGAGGTTTCAGTTCTTACCGGAATGTTCCTGAATCCCAGCCTGACCATCGCTGCAAGACACTGTAAATAAGTTGGCGGTCACAAGCCAATGGCTCGCCGGTCACCTGACAACTGAGGCGTCACCTTGCTGAAGCCTACCTTTCGAAACATACTCTTCTCTTCTTGCAGCCATGGGACTGGGTGAGCGTGGTTGTTCGTGCAGCAGAAGCATTGTGCGTCTTGGAGCTGAAAGCCCTGTAGCTGCCTTTCGCACAATCTCAATTCACCCAAAGCACAGCCTGCAAGCAGAACGGATGAACCCAACAAAGCAACCCTCCTAGCCATCTTCTAATCTTCCTGGACAATCCTGGCCTTGGCAGCTCTGCCATTCCAAAGGGCATGTCCGTCATGAGGTAGAAGAAAAGCGGATAAACGACCCAGATCCTGGCGCATCAGAATCATCAACTGTCGGCCCCGATTACATACAATGCCAAGTCTAAGTGCAATGGTGATGGGGACAAGGCACTGAGAGATGGTCACCAACAGGATGCCCGTGATCCCCTCGGGCTTGTTCCAGTCAAACACACGGGGCCCCAACCTCTGCATGACAAGGGCCGTTGCCAATATGCTTGCCAGGTTCATGTAGCATAGGAACCAGAGAACGGACATCTGCACGGGCAGGAACTGGATCCGTTTCGACTGTTTTTTCTTCAGCAAGAAGGCAGCCATCTCGTACCTGGACACCCGCACAATGAGCAGACACTCTTTTGGGTGGAGCCTTTCAACCATCACAAAAAGTCAAGGAAGCTTTACTTTACCACGCCAAGAGGGCATGCACCAAAGTCGACTGCAGTACCGCGGTGACCACAGCACAACCAAATTGTCAGAATGGTTCAAGAAGGAAGCTAGCCCATAGATGCACCGACTCTTTATCTCTTCGTCATGTTGAGGTATGCATAACCGATCCAGGAAGGCAAGTCGGGCTGGGCAGAAAAACTCACGCAAATGCTGCCAGAAGAATAGGACGAACAGTGAAAAAACATGCTGAGCAACAATCCACCAAGCCGAGTTCGTCAGGATTCCTGCCAACTTCAACATGCCCAACAACATGCCGAGAGCAAAAGAAACCAAGGCGGTCGGCCAGCTGTTGAAGTACACCAGCAAGGTCAAATACTTCCGCCATCGCGAGGTACCCCAGTCATGGCTAAAGAAATATGTGAACTTTGTGGTCTGCCTGGAAAGGTGAGGCCGCCATTTCAGCGCTCCTGGCCCACTTGCTTGACTCCATTCCCTGCCAAAACGTCCGAGGCAAAGATGAATGGGAACTCCTCTAAGCAGCTCCGGCTCCAGATCCACCAGCAAGTCATCAGCGCTTGAGGCTCTCGAACGTGCGGGCCGAGCCGATGGCTCAGAGTGGACCGCGGATGGCTCGGACCGGATCGCCGACGCCTCGCGGCGAATGTAGGAGAGCTCTGTGCGGACGTAGGATGGCTCAGTGTGAACCATCGATGGCTCGGGGTGCACCAGGGAAGGCTCCGGGCCGATGGAGGCTTCCGGATCAGCTGGTGTCTCCTCATGGCGGAAGTGCATTTCTCCAATCTGCCTGTCCCTTCAACCCTTCTTGGGCACATTTCCTGCGGAAGTCTACATCTACGTTTGCGGAGAGCTCGGACAAAACCTCATAGAATTAGGCAAAAGTCTTCGCCTCTTCCGGGGCCATCTGGCGTTGGAGGTCCTTGACAGAGGAGCCTTTAGCCACCTCGAAGGTTCGGCTCCACTTCTCGCCTGATAACATGGCAGCCAACATATGCATATGTATGGACATGTATGCACACACCCGCCATGATCCACCAGCCCCCCGTAAACTCTGTAAATACCCCTAAACCATGTATTCCCTCTGAATCGGACTTTGGGTCCTATAGGTCTACGTCTTCGCCTTGAATCCACTCCACTCTACTCATTGCAGCTTGCTTCGAAACTTATGTGGTTTCAGGAAGCAACTTCAGGATTGGGTTTTCAACTGAAGGACCAGTCGAAAAAGAAAAAAACACCGTTTGGAGAAACTGCAGCGGTTCCAAAAAACTCTAGATGGCTTTCCTTTACAGAATGATGGTTTTCCTGCAGAAGCCCTTTGTCCTGGCAAGAAGATAGCCTTCTAATGACAACCACCCAACTGCTTCCTTAATGGCAACTTCTCACTGGCAAAAGATACCTTAGAAGTTGGCTCTCCTCAAAAAACACCTTTGGTCAAGGGAAGCCTAAGCCAGTTAACCATAAACTCTAGACAGCCAGCATAATTTGTTTGGTTTGGAAATGGGCTCAGCTTGGGCAAGGGCCCTTCGCATCCAAAGTTCTTGCCTGCGCATACCGGACCTGCTTAGACCAAGCCCAGCTTTGCGGGGAGCCCCTCCACGGGGATGAATACACTGCTAACGGGGGACTCGACTCTGGTGGCTTTACATGGAAAGCCGTCGGATGTGAATGTGCGAAAGTCTGCTGCAACTCATACTGTCTTGCAGTGGTCTTGATTGCACACTTCAGTAAGCGCCCTCCATGGAACCCTGCACTGCGGGGGAGAGTGATTTGATGATTGAGCATTTCGTGGTGCGAAATCTGTGAGGTTTCTCGGTTTCTCTCGTCGGGGTTGCCGTGTGACGAATTGGTGCCCAGTGGATCTTGCTGCGAGGGCTGTGGTTTTTAGGCGCTTATTTCGGAGAATCTAGAGACATCAAGCCATGGCAGACAACAGCGAGACAAGCCCTTCAGCTAGGAAGGAAAGAGCCAGATACTGGTACAACGGACGCTGAGGAACATGCTAAGGAAAAGCAGCCGTAACCTAGTCAGCAAGCAGCGCAGCACGACGCTTGCAATCCTGGCACAGTGTCCAAGAAGCACAGCCGTTCCTACAATGCCAGCTGTCGCTACCATGTGTCTTGTGCGGAAGTGTCTGAGATGAAGCGCGCGGCTTTGGGTGGATGGACCGGCCACCACAATCTGGTATATGTGATAAACAAAACAGACAGAGGAGAAGTGCCAACAAAAAGAAGAAGGGAGCAGCGCATCCACGAGAAGGGGCTAGTTGGACGCACGCGAATGGAAATCCCAGGGGCTTGCCGAAGAGGACGACCAAGAGAGCAGTAGCTGGAAGATGAGCAACAACATGCACCGGCGAACTACGCC